>WNWK01022265.1:0-32820 GCA_009830355.1 Cherax destructor
CACTAGTGATGTATAGAGTTGTAAAATAACTTTTGGACTTCTGTTGCTTATACTTCTTGAAATAAATCCTAGTAATCTGTTAGCCTTATTGCGCACACTTAGGCACTGTTGTCTTGGCTTTAGATTTCTGCTTACCATGACTCCCAAGTCTTTTTCACATTCTGTATGATCAAGCTCAACTTCACCTAGTTTATAAATTCGAGGGATATTTTCATTACCAACGACTAGCACCTTACACTTGTCCACATTGAACTTCATCTGCCACTTTTCAGACCAAGACATTAATTTATCCAAATCCTCCTGGAGTTCATTGGTATCCTCCTCAGAATGAATTATACGGCCTATTTTTGTATCATCAGCAAATTTACTCATGTCACTTGCAATTCCTTCATCAAGGTCATTTATGTAAATTATGAACAACAATGGGCCCAAAACTGATCCTTGTGGAACGTTACTGGTGACAAATCCCCATTCAGATTTGACCCCATTAATGGAAACTCTCTGCTTTCTATTGGTAAGCCATGCCTCTATCTATTTGCTTTATTTCTTACGCTTAAACATTGCTGACTTGGTTTGAGGTTGCTGCTTACCATAACCCCCAAATCCTTTTCGCATTCTGTACGGCTGAGTTCAACATTATTAAGCTGGTAGGTGCTAGGGTTATGAACATTCCCGAGCTTTAGAACTTTGCATTTATCTACATTGAACTGCATCTGCCATTTTTCTGACCATGAATTGAGTTTGTCTAAATCCTCCTGAAGTTCCGTGACATTTACGTCTGAATCGATTATCCTACCTATCTTCGTGTCATCAGCGAATTTTCTCATATCACTAGTAATTCCCTCGTCAAGGTCATTTATATATATTATAAACAACAACGGGCCCAAAACCAGCAGTGTGTGACGGAGCCTACCAGAGGTAATAATTTGCTCGACCTAGTCTTGTCAAATAATCTGGAGATCACTGAAGAGCTTGGCGCAAGTGATCACAAATCCATTACTTTTAATATTACCTGGGAGTACGAGAATAGGGATAATACGGTAAAAGTTCCTGATTTTCGTTCTGCCGACTATATTGGACTTAGAGAACACCTGTCTAATCTCGACTGGGGTAATCTAGCTAACGATTACGATGGGATCTGCGTTTATGATTTTTTTCTTAATAATGTACAACGTGCACAGAGTATATTTATTCCCCAGAGAGAATTTAGGTCAAATAATAACGATCCCAAATGAATTAACAGGAGGCTAAAACATCTATTAGGGGAGAAAAGAGAAATTTATAGGCGCATCAAAAGAGGAGATGTTAACCTTATTGACCAATATGTTCAGTTGAAAAGAGAAGTAAAAAAAAGGATTAGAAAGGCTAAACGTGACTATGAGATTAAGGTTGCTAATGAATCAAAGACTAATCCAAAAGGGTTCTTTCAAGTGTACAGGACGAAGGTGAGGGAAAAGGTAGGACCTCTGAAAATTGGGAATGGACAGCTGACGGATAACGAACTGGAAATGTGTTCTCTATTTAATGACTATTTTTGTCAGTCTTTACACAAGAAGACGTAAATGAGATTCCAGAAATTAACAATTATTCAGTTCCTGAAGAATTCAAGTTAACTAATATTACTGTCACGAGGGACATGGTTATCAAACAGATAGATAAACTGAAGCAAAATAAGTCCCCGGGACCCGACGAGTTGTTTTCCAGGGTACTTAAAGAATGCAAGATGGAACTTAGTCAGCCATTAACGAATGTGTTTAATACGTCTATCCTAACTGGTGTTGTGCCAGAGATGTGGAAGATAGCTAATGTAGTTCCTATATTCAAATCAGGGGATAAGTCAATTCCATCAAATTACCGTCCAATAAGCCTCACATCTATAGTAGGCAAATTATTAGAATCAATTATAGCTGATATTATTAGAAGTCACCTTGAAGAACATAATTTGATTAATGAATCTCAGCATGGGTTCACGAGAGGTCGTTCCTGCCTAACAAATTTACTGACGTTTTTCAATAAAACATTTGAGGCAGTAGACAGTGATAAAGAATATGATATAGTTTAGAAAAATAAACACATAAGCAGTATATTGTGATCCTTTATTGACAACGTTTCGCCCACGCAGTGGGCTTTATCTAGTCACAGACAGATCTACCTGGAAAATGAGCAACATGGAGATATATATAGGGTATAGTCAGGTGGAGAATGCTGGGTCAGGTGGAGAAAGCTGCATGTGAGTCTTAAAAGTAGTGTGATAGTTAAAAACATAGTGTGACTTAAAGGACCTGCAGTGTACCATTCTTGAGTTCTAGGTGGGATAGCGTTGAAGAAGTTTCTTGGCAATAGGTTCAGCTATGTTGTAGAAGCCGTTGTTCTGGTTGAAGTTGTTGGATATACAGATGAGTGATGATTCTAGGATTCTTCGGTATTGCGTGTTGTCTTCTCTGGCGATGAGACTTGCGTTTCTGTAGTTGATTAAATGGTTGTGTAAATTTCGGTGTTGAACACAGGCATTTCTTGAGTCGTCAGATCTGCCTGCGTACTGGTGTTCTGAAATGCGTGTTTGTAGGTCTCTGGATGTTTCGCCAACGTATAATTTGCTGCAGCCATTACAAGGGATTGTGTATACCCCTGCCGTGGATTGAAGCTTTTCCTGTCTGTTACTGGTAATGTCCTTAATGGTGGTGGATGTGGAGGTGGATACTTCACCTCCTTCACTATCCTCGTCACTTCATTAGAGACTGCAGACGACGGGCATCTTCAACACACCCAGAGAAGACACTGCTGAGAAGAGATACATAGTCCTTCCCACCAACTCCATTTCCAAACAAGTTTCCAACATTTTTTCTAAGACCTCATTCCGAGTATCCACCTCCACATCCACCACCATTAAGGACATTACCAGTAACAGACAGGAAAAGCTTCAATCCACGGCAGGGGTATACACAATCCCTTGTAATGGCTGCAGCAAATTATACGTTGGCGAAACATCCAGAGACCTACAAACACGCATTTCAGAACACCAGTACGCAGGCAGATCTGACGACTCAAGAAATGCCTGTGTTCAACACCGAAATTTACACAACCATTTAATCAACTACTGAAACGCAAGACTCATCGCCAGAGAAGACAACACGCAATACCAAAGAATCTTAGAATCATCACTCATCTGTATATCCAACAACTTCAACCAGAACAACGGCTTCTACAACATAGCTGAACCTATTGCCAAGAAACTTCTTCAACGCTATCCCACCTAGAACTCAAGAATATTACACTGCAGGTCCTTTAAGTCACACTTTGTTTTTAACTATCACACTACTTTTAAGACTCACATGCAGCTTTCTCCACCTGACCCAGCATTCTCCACCTGACTATACCCTATATATATCTCCATGTTGCTCATTTTCCAGGTAGATCTGTCTGTGACTCGATAAAGCCCACTGCGTGGGCGAAACGTTGTCAATAAAGGATCACATTATACTGCTTATGTGTTTATTTTTCCATTGTGTCGGTATTTTATACCATTTATTTCCATGATATAGTTTACTTGGATTTCAGTAAGGCCTTCGATAGAGTACCTCACAAGAGACTCTTAAGAAAGGTGGCAGCTCATGGTATAGGTGGTAAAGTTCTAGCATGGATAGAGGCATGGCTTACCAATAGAAAGCAGAGAGTTTCCATTAATGGGGTCAAATCTGAATGGGGATTAGTCACTAGTGGCGTTCCACAAGGATCAGTTTTAGGCCCATTGTTGTTCATAATTTACATAAATGACCTTGATGAAGGAATTGCAAGTGACATGAGTAAATTTGCTGATGATACAAAAATAGGCCGTATGATTCATTCTGAGGAGGATACCAGTGAACTCCAGGAGGATTTGGACAAATTAATGTCTTGGTCTGAAAAGTAGAAGTTTGACACTGTTGTAGTCCTCCTTAAGATGCACTGAATGAGCCAAGGGAAGAGATGGATACTTATTCACATTGTTCAGTAGTACAGCTTTTAGGCTTCTGGAGGAACTGTCAATGTAGAGTCTCCACTCATCTGGATTGCATGCAATTCCAATTACATCAAACAGGTCTGATACATCATTACAGCAGCACAACCTGTCTTCATTAGTGAAGAAGCTTGAGAAATGTTGGTGACGTTTTCTTTGGCTTGTCACTTGCTCGCTTTCATCCACCAAGTCCCACTCAGCATTTGACTTTGTCAAACCAAGATCTCTGATAAGGTCATTAGGTCTGTTTGGTTTGAGTAGTAAGGATTCCTCCCAACAGCTGCATCTGTGAGATAATAATATTGTTGAATATGCTCTTCATTTTCTGATTTGCTGCTTTCTTCTACTGACGGTTGACTTCTTTCTGGAGGTGTAGGTACAGGAAGATCAGCACTGTGTGGTACTGGTGCAATGGAAGAGGAAAGGTCTGGATAAGAAATAGCAGGTGCATTTATCCCAGCTCGGCGTTTGGCAGGATCCACCAGGCAGAAGTAGCAGTTGGTTGTGTGATCAGTGGGTTGAGTGATCAGTGGGTTGAGGGATCAGTGGGTTCACACCATATTCTAGGAACAACAAACTTCATTCCTCTTTTTTCTCCTCTATACCATCCTGTAAAAGAACAAAAGAATTAGTTTCTGTTACATACATTTCATTAAAAAAATGTTCCTATTCAAGGTTTTACTCTTCATATAACTAATGACTTTCTTACCTTCCAATGTTTTCTTACAATGGTCACAAGCAACGTGAGGTGCCCAGGTCTTGTCTGGGTCCACAACTGGAATGCCAAAATATGCTTTGAAAGCTTCACACACTTTTTTAGATGTTGTTACAGAGAACTTCTTTGTTCTTGTCTTAATTGACCACATATGTAGCAGAATGCATCTGGAGAATGATTGCAGCTTCTTGATGTCATGTTACTTCTTCTGATGTGTCTTCTCAGGCAGCCAGAGCTGAACTGAATGCTGCTTTGTGAGTCCCTGTTTTTATATTTGCCAACAAAACCCTGGAACATAATAGTTTTACATCAGTCTTTCTTGAAAGTGTTCCACAAGTGGCCTGTTTTTCCTCTGTCTCATCTCTCCAGCTCTTCAAAATCTTATTGGTTTCTAATGAGTAGTGCCACTCCTCTTTCCCCTCTGTTTCCTCTGTCTTTCCTCAGGATCTGGTATCCAGTTAGAAAAATTGTATCTGTTATCATTCCTGTGAGCTAGGTTTCTGTGAGAGTTATGATGTCCGGTGACTCTTTGACTCTTTCATGCCACTCCTCCCACTTATTCGTTATTCCATCATTGTTGGTGTACCATACCTTCAGTTTCGTCTCCAACACTGTGTTCTGGGAGGTTTGTGGGGGTTGGAGAAGTGGGGGACCTGGCAGGGTGCTTTAGGATTCTACTGCATAGTATGGGGTTGAGGCTGTGAGTGTGGTTTGTATTGTTCTTCATAGTGTGTTTGGCTCTGGGGTTCTGAGAGTGCTTCTGTGTGTGCTTCCGCTTGTTGCTCTGCCTGGCTCTGGTCGTCCTCTGGTGACTAACCTTGTATCTCTTTCTAGCCCCTTTCGTTTCTATGTCCTCTTCATCAGCTGCTGTCGTTCTGGTTCTGTTCTCGTTCTGGTGTGTGTGTGTGTGTGTGTGTTACGATCCTGGCCTGTAGACCACTGTTTTAGTGCTTCTCGTAACAAACGTGTAGTAAAAACAAATATATCACAAGTTTTCTTTCTACCTTCAGGTATATAAGGTGAATAATGCTTTATCCGGATTTTATTCAGTAAATACTAAGTTTCTAGGAATAATTAGTAAATTAAATAGTAAATAAAAGCACTTTACACTTAGGTGAGGCACGAACAATTCAGAAATACCTCTCCTTCAACACTTGTACGGTAACTATAGTTTCATAATACTCAAATGCATTATATCACGGAGAACTCTTAACACATTTAATTAAGTGCAGCCAGAAGTTCCTTTCCTCATTAATTATATATACATATCACTTCACTACAGCAGAAACTTGTAAGAGACTCTTTACCGTGAAACCTCAGCGGGTATACAATGCAACTTAGTTCTTTGCCCAACGGCTTGGCACTATACAGGTGTAATCCACAAAGTATTTACAACATGGAAGTAATTCAATAACCTCTCGCTTACAATCGAGAGATCCAGGTCCAAGTGTCTGGAGTTGGTACAGAGAGATTAAGAGAGTCCCTTAGCCGGTGCTTCCTCTACCAGAGGTGAGTTGGTACAGAGAGATTAAGAGAGTCCCTCAGCCGGTGCTTCCTCTACCAGAGGTGAGTTGGTACAGAGAGATTAAGAGAGTCCCTCAGCCGGTGCTTCCTCTACCAGAGGTGAGAATAAACTGCCCTATAGCACAAACTCAGACTGACTTCACCTGGGAATAAGAGGTGACTAAACGACAGCTGGGTAGATAACTGTACCCGTAGTTTATAACACTAAAACGTCCTATTTATATACACATAGCTAATTAAATTAAGGCCAGATAATATTATAAAGTACTCTACTAATGAGGTAGAGATAATATAATATTAAGTTAAAAAGCCTGTTACACATACATAATATTTGACCCAGAGGATCTACAAACGAGGGGCATAACAGTGTGTGTACAGTTGTACAGTTGACAGGCTGACTAGCACTATACACACTCTAGAACACACTGACAAGCAGGTAGTACAGTTGACAGGCTGACTAGCACTATAAGCAGATTCTGCATTAGTCGGCGTCCCTGGCGTCCCTGGCTTGTCACCAGACGAGTGACAAGGCAAGCTATCAGAGGTGTTACAAACATTATGAACGAGGAAACAAAGGGAAGAGCACAAACTTTAAGTACAATAGAGACACCAGAGGGAGATAAGAGTAATACATGATGAATCAGTTGATGTATTATTGTTGGTAACCTTGAGAACAATATTCAGTCCCATTAGAACGAGCAATGTACCAACAATACTGCAGTGCTGCAGCGATTATTAAGTCAGAGAATGCAAAGTGTAAATAATGTCACCAGGCACCTGATTCAAGCAGGTGGCATTACACAAGATGACAACAACAAGAAAGCAGAACAACCAGCAACAATGGTTAGAATCACACACACACACACACACACACACACACACACACACACACACACACACTGTTATGCCCCTCGTTTGTAGATCCTCTGGGTCAAATATTATGTATGTGTAACAGGCTTTTTAACTTAATATTATATTATCTCTACCTCATTAGTAGAGTACTTTATAATATTATCTGGCCTTAATTTAATTAGCTATGTGTATATAAATAGGACGTTTTAGTGTTATAAACTACGGGTACAGTTATCTACCCGGCTGTCGTTTAGTCACCTCTTATTCCCAGGTGAAGTCAGTCTGAGTTTGTGCTATAGGGCAGTTTATTCTCACCTCTGGTAGAGGAAGCACCGGCTGAGGGACTCTCTTAATCTCTCTGTACCAACTCACCTCTGGTAGAGGAAGCACCGGCTGAGGGACTCTCTTAATCTCTCTGTACCAACTCACCTCTGGTAGAGGAAGCACCGGCTGAGGGACTCTCTTAATCTCTCTGTACCAACTCACCTCTGGTAGAGGAAGCACCGGCTAAGGGACTCTCTTAATCTCTCTGTACCAACTCCAGAACACTTGGACCTGGATCTCTCGATTGTAAGCGAGAGGTTATTGAATTACTTCCATGTTGTAAATACTTTGTGGATTACACCTGTATAGTGCCAAGCCGTTGGGCAAAGAACTAAGTTGCATTGTATACCCGCTGAGGTTTCACGGTAAAGAGTCTCTTACAAGTTTCTGCTGTAGTGAAGTGATATGTATATATAATTAATGAGGAAATGAACTTCTGGCTGCACTTAATTAAATGTGTTAAGAGTTCTCCGTGATATAATGCATTTGAGTATTATGAAACTATAGTTACCGTACAAGTGTTGAAGGAGAGGTATTTCTGAATTGTTCGTGCCTCACCTAAGTGTAAAGTGCTTTTATTTACTATTTAATTTACTAATTATTCCTAGAAACTTAGTATTTACTGAATAAAATCCGGATAAAGCATTATTCACCTTATATACCTGAAGGTAGAAAGAAAACTTGTGATATATTTGTTTTTACTACACGTTTGTTACGAGAAGCACTAAAACAGTGGTCTACAGGCCAGGATCGTAACACACACACACACACCAGAACGAGAACAGAACCAGAACGACAGCAGCTGATGAAAGGACATAGAAACGAAAGGGGCTAGAAAGAGATACAAGGTTAGTCACCAGAGGACGACCAGAGCCAGGCAGAGCAACAAGCGGAAGCACACACAGAAGCACTCTCAGAACCCCAGAGCCAAACACACTATGAAGAACAATACAAACCACACTCACAGCCTCAACCCCATACTATGCAGTAGAATCCTAAAGCACCCTGCCAGGTCCCCCACTTCTCCAACCCCCACAAACCTCCCAGAACACAGTGTTGGAGACGAAACTGAAGGTATGGTACACCAACAATGATGGAATAACGAATAAGTGGGAGGAGTGGCATGAAAGAGTCAAAGAGTCACCGGACATCATAACTCTCACAGAAACCTAGCTCACAGGAATGATAACAGATACAATTTTTCTAACTCGATACCAGATCCTGAGGAAAGACAGAGGAAACAGAGGGGAAAGAGGAGTGGCACTACTCATTAGAAACCAATAAGATTTTGAAGAGCTGGAGAGATGAGACAGAGGAAAAACAGGAAACTACATAATAAGAACATTTCAATCTGGAGGTCACAAGGTCACTTTTGTCGTGTTCCTGGGAAATAAGCATAATTTCCCAAATCTTTATAAGTAAGCAAAAACTGAAAAAACAATTTTGATCCCAGAACTTTGCTTTTATGGTCAGGCCACTTGTGGAACACTTTCAAGAAAGACTGATGTAAAACTATTATGTTCCAGGGTTTTGTTGGCAAATATAAAAACAGGGACTCACAAAGCAGCATTCAGTTCAGCTCTGGCTGCCTGAGAAGACACATCAGAAGTAACATGGCATCAAGAAGCTGCAATCATTCTCCAGATGCATTCTGCTACATATGTGGTCAATTAAGACAAGAACAAAGAAGTTCTCTGTAACAGCATCTAAAAAACTGTGTGAAGCTTACAAAGCATATTTTGGCATGCCAGTTGTGGACCCAGACAAGACCTGGACACCTCACGTTGCTTGTGACCATTGTAAGAAAACATTGGAAGGTAAGAAAGTCATTAGTTATATGAAGAGTAAAACCTTGAATAGGAACATTTTTTTAATGAAATGTATGTAACAGAAACTAATTCTTTTGTTCTTTTACAGGATGGTATAGAGGAGAAAAAAGAGGAATGAAGTTTGTTGTTCCTAGAATATGGTGTGAACCCACTGATCCCTCAACCCACTGATCCCTCAACCCACTGATCACTCAACCCACTGATCACACAACCAACTGCTACTTCTGCCTGGTGGATCCTGCCAAACGCCAGTACCACACAGTGCTGATCTTCCTGTACCTACACCTCCAGAAAGAAGTCAACCGTCAGTAGAAGAAAGCAGCAAATCAGAAAATGAAGAGCATATTCAACAATATTATTATCTCACAGATGCAGCTGTTGGGAGGAATCCTTACTACTCAAACCAAACAGACCTAATGACCTTATCAGAGATCTTGGTTTGACAAAGTCAAATGCTGAGTGGGACTTGGTGGATGAAAGTGTGCAAGTGACAAGCCAAAGAAAACGTCCCCAACATTTCTCAAGCTTCTTCACTAATGAAGACAGGTTGTGCTGCTGTAATGATGTATCAGACCTGTTTGATGTAATTGGAATTGCATGCAATCCAGATGAGTGGAGACTCTTCATTGACAGTTCCTCCAGAAACCTAAAAGCTGTACTTCTACACAATGGGAACAAGTATCCATCTCTTCCCTTGGCTCATTCAGTGCATCTTAAGGAGAACTACAACAGTGTCAAACTTCTACTGGAAGCTTTGTGATAAGTATGGCTGGGAGGTTATTGGAGACTTCAAAATGGTGGCATTTTTTATGGGACTCCAAAGAGGTTTTACCAAGTTTCCCTGTTATCTCTGTCAATGTGATAGTAGAGACACAGCAGCACATTACCAGAGGAAGCACTGGCCTCAAATTACTGAGTTCTCAGTAGGAAGACATAATATCAAACATAAACCATTGGTGGATCCTCAAAAGGTTCTGTTCCCTCCATTACACATCAAACTAGGGCTAATGAAACAGTTTGTTATAACTCTTGACAAAGAGTCTGCAACCTTCAAGACTTCTTTCCCAAGCTATCAGAGGCAAAGGTGAAGGCTGTCATCTTCACTGGACCACAAGACAGGACAATCATGGAGTGTTCAGAATTTAAACAGAAGCTCGTAATAATATTGGTAGAATTACCGACAATATGTTAAGTAAAAGGACACAATTGCAACTAATGTGACATTTTATTGTGGCAACGTTTGCTCTCCAGGAGCTTTCTCAAGCCGTTACAAGCGATATATGGACACAGTTGGTATATATATACTGTCAAGGTGAGGTGAAAAAACTAGTGGTGTTAGAAGTAGTAGTGATATAAGTAGTAGTAGTAGTAGTAGTAGTAGAAGTAATACAATAAGGTAGAACAATCAATATGCACATGAGTAAAAGGTGATAAAACAAATACTTGGGTAGTATAACAATAGGTTAGACAAATATTTCTGCTGGAGGTTGAAATATAGAAGGCCAGTAGGAGTGTTCCACATCTACGATGTGCTAAATTAGCAGGAGAGACTATGTGATGGTAGGGTTTACTGTTTTCAGGAGATTCTTGCTAAGACTTCAGAGATGGTGAAGCTGCCTTGTTTGTTTAATTGTGTTAGAAACAGAGATAAGTGCGATTCAAGGCATTTTGTCTGCGGAAATTAGTTTCTTTGATTACAGTCGGCGTCTTTGAATTTCATGAGATGATTGTTGGAATTTCTGGTGTTGTTCGCAGGCGTTCAGGTTATCGTTTCTGCATGCATTCATGTGTTCATTGATGCGTGTCTCGAGGTTTCTTGCTGTTTCTCCACATAAATTGTCGCGCCTCCACAGGGTAGGTAGCCCTCGTGACTGGTTCATGGTGCTTGGATTTAGTCCCGGTTAGATCCTAATAGAGCTAAGCGAGCACTCTGTGTAGCTTGTGCAAATACTTTAGAAATGTTGGATGCAACCTGAGCTGTTGGGAAGAATTATAACTTTGTTTGGAGTGGAGTTGACGCGTGGAGATAGTCTGAAGAGTCTTTTCTTGCTCTTGATGAAAAGGAGGAAATGAATCAGTGAAGGGTTGGTGAATGTGTACACCTCGTCAGAAACTCAGCAATTCCGGTAAGCCTAGGAAGAATCCGATGATGATGCCCCTTTTGGTCTAGTATCTTGACTGGAATAGGTGTGAGGTCATTTATTTGTAGTTCGTAAACTGAAATCTAGGTTGCTACTACTTTGTGGATGAGAAAGTCAGAAGGGTAGTTCATTACTCTTCTTCTGTAACTGGATCGCCGGTTCAACTGCGTTGAACCTTGCCTGAGATTGTACACGAAAGCGTTTGGGAGTTACACAGACGTCATTACGTAACGTAACCAAGTGACCTGGGGACATGTTGGCGATGCAGCCTCTAGGTGTTCCCATGGCTAAGACGGCACTGAGGGGACCCATTCCATGCCGTATGTTGTTTGTAGAGCCTGTTACAGAAAGAAAAACAAAGCTAGATAACAAAATTCCGGGGGAAGAGGAAGGTTAAGGTCCTGATTGACTTTACGTCGTAGCTCGATGGCTTTGAGTAGGTACTTTTAAGGAACACTCAAACTGCTTATTTCTGTTTGGATGGAGAGATTTCGGATGCGGTTGAGAAGGTCGCCTGAAGTCAAGATGAGGGCGATGGTCCCCAGAGGCAGGAGATGTTGGCGAACCCGGCAGTTTGGTGGTGCACTGCCTATACCTGATGTGATTGGTCTAAGGGAATATTATGCTATGAGTCTTAGGCAAGCCATACATGTGTGCTGGTTTAGGGTCTGGACATCAGAAGTTCTTCTTCACTGGTGCATTTCAGTATTTGTCTGGTTTTATATAGGAACTTTAGTGAGTGTTTCCCCCTCACTCAACACACAAACAGTGGGAAACACTCACTAAAGATTTCCTATATAAAACCAGACAAATACTGAAACGCACCAGTGAAGGAAAGAAACTTCTGTACTTGATACCCAGCAACCTAAACCAGCACACATGTATGGCTTGCCCAAGACTCATAAGCATAATATTCCTCTTAGACCAATCACATCAGGTATAGGCAGTGCACCACACAAACCAGCCGGAGTTCTTGCCAAACATCTTTCCTGCCTTCTGGGGACCATCAGCCCCGCTCATCTTAAACATTCAGGCGACCTTCTCAACCGCATCCGAAATCTCTCCATCCGAAACAAGAAACTAAGCAGTTTGGACGTGACTTCCTCTTCACTAAAGTACTTACTACACAAGCCATCGAGGTTCTACGACGTAAAGTCAATCAGGACCTTAACCTTCCTCTTCCTCCCGGAGATTTTGTTGACCTTATTGAACTCTGTGTTAATTTCAACTGTTTTTCTTCTGTAACAGGCTCTACAAACAAACATACGGCATGGGAATGGGGTCCCCATCAGTGCCGTCTTAGCTAACTTATACATGGAACACCTAGAGGCTGAACACTTCGCCAACATCGTCCCCTCAAGCGTCACTGGTTACGTTACGTAGACGACGTCCTCGTAATAACTCCCAAACGTTTCGATGTACGGAATCTTCAGGCAAGGCTCATCGCAGTTGAACCGGCGATCCAGTTTACACTAGAAGAAGAGTCCAATGACAAGCTACCCTTTCTAGACGTCCTCATCCACAAAGTAGATAACAACCTAAGATTTCAAGTTTACTGGAAACCTACAAATAAAAATGACCTCACACACTTCTATTCCAGTCAAGATACTAAGACCAAAAGAGGTATCATCATCGGATTCTTCCTAAGAACTTACCGAATTTGTAGTCCTGAGTTTCTTGACGAGGAGTGTACATACATTCACCAAACCTTCACTGATTTACATTTTCCTTCCTTTTCATCAAAGATTGCAAGAAAAGAGCTCTTCAGATCATTAATTCTCCACGCGTCAACTCCACTCCAAACAAAGTTATAATTCTTCCCAACAGCCAGGTTGCATCCAACATTTCTAAAGTATTTGCACAAGCTAACACTAGAGTCGCCATCGCTTCCAGTACTTCTATTAAGGATCTAACCAGGACTAAATCCAAGCACCATGAACCAGTCAACGCAGGGGTCTACACTATACCCTGTGGAGGCTGCGACAGAATTTATTTAGGAGAAACAGCAAGAAACCTCGAGACACACATCAATGAACACATGAATGCATGCAGAAACGATAACCTGAACAACGCCTGCGTACAACACCGAAATTCCAACAATCATCTCATGAAATTCAAAGACGCCCGACTAGTAATCAAAGAAACTAATTTCCGTAGACGAAAATGCCTTGAATCAGCACTTATCTCTGTTTCTAACACAATTAAACAAAACAAAGGCAGCTTCACCATCTCTGAAGTCTTAGCAAGAATCCTCCTGAAAACAGTAAACCCTACCATCACATAGTCTCTCCTGCTAATTTAGCACATCGTAGATGTGGAACACTCCTACTGGCCTTCTATATTTCAACCTCCAGCAGAAATATTTGTCTAACCTATTGTTATACTACCCAAGTATTTGTTTTATCACCTTTTACTCATGTGCATATTGATTGTTCTACCTTATTGTATTACTTCTACTACTACTACTACTACTAATACTACTTATATCACTACTACTTCTAACACCACTAGTTTTTTCACCTCACCTTGACAGTATATATATACCAACTGTGTCCATATATCGCTTGTAACGGCTTGAGAAAGCTCCTGGAGAGCGAAACGTTGCCACAATAAAATGTCACATTAGTTGCAATTGTGTCCTTTTACTTAACAAACAGAAGCTCACAGAGAAGAAAAAGGAAGCCTGGGAGAGTTTTGTTGCTGTAGCACAGGGCTTTCTGGGCAACAACAAGCCTGACAATTATGTAGAACTTGTTGAGACCTTGGTATAAACTATGGTCAGATGGACTGTAGGATGTCCCTTAAGGTCCATATCCTTGATGCTCATCTTGACAATTTCAAAGAGAATATGTGAGCATACTCAGAGGAGCAAGGGCAGCGCTTCCACCAAGATATAATGGACTTTGAACACAGATATCAGGGATCTTATAATGAACACATGATGGCAGACAACATTTGGGGACTTAAACGGGAAAGTGATTTGTTGCTGCTCACAAATCTAGAAAAACTGCTCATTTTTAACTTTGTAAATATGTTTCAGAAAGTTTAAAATATAATTTGTGTAAATTTTATTTTATTTATATAAATTTTATTTATTTTATTGTTTTTGTTTTACATCCAAAACTAGCAAAAAATATTTAAAATTAGCTATTTTCTGTCAAAAATTGATCGTGTAAGCCACAAAAGCAAAGTTTAAAAGGAATAATGGGCATTTTCTATTGTTTTGCAATAAAATTAGTTGGAAAATAAAACTTGCCAGGAACAAAAATTGTGTTACATAGTGTTATTACACACAAATCACAGGAAAATTATCCAAAATTTCCACACCTGCTATGAAGGAACTAGAGACAGTACGTTTGTAATATTGTTTAATGCTAGCTAGGCAACAGCTAGGAGTCTTGATGCCAACTCTCTAACAGTTTTCAAATGCTGTAGCATTAATTAAGGTGATGTACTCAGTGATGGATTTGACTTTTGTCAACTTAATTACGAGGGATTATCTCAAACACTAGAATTTAGCGTGTTGCAAGGTCCTTCGTGCCGTTATTGCATGGAAGGGGAAGATATGACTCGTGTGGGGGCGCCAGCCGCACGATCATTACTTATATTTTTTTTGTGTACAGCAATTTTCCCTAGAATGTTCTTTCCTCATACAATAGGTACATTCAATTTTCTTCTTTTTAGTCGATTTCTGTTTTTCCACAAAGACAGATTTAGGAGTGTGAGTCTCCCTAAGATAAGTATAATAGTTAGACTGTTGGGTTTAGTCCTGACTCTTTCTCTTCTACTTCAGTTCTTCCTCTCACCGGCTATTCTTCTTCTGTCCCCACTTCCCCCTCGCCCCTAGTGGGTCCTTACCTGAGAGTCTGAACTGACTAACTAACTAAGATATGTATGAGAAGCTTTACACCAGCGGATTTACTTAAGTGAGGCCAGAACTTGTCAGCTGGTTTGGGTTGCCAACTCCTAGGACATTTTTTTCGTTTCCTTGTCCCTATGTGTTTTAGGACGCACTCAGATATTCCTGCATGTCAGTAGACGTTATAGAAACCTTCATGAAGCATTAGTTGAGCGTTGCAAGTTGAGGCTCTGCATCACCTCTCAAAAACAATCTTTTTGTCACGGGTGAATTCGACACAAGTTTGACCTTGTCTTCACTGCAACGTAAGAAATGCACGTTAACAACTAACAGGTAACAAGTTGTAAGTTTTGGGGGAATGTTAAAGTGGACTGTTAATGTTGCTATACTTAGCTTGTAGATGCATCCACGACTATCCAGCCGTCCCAATAATCATTGGTTGATGCCGACGTTCACATCCCCCACAGGGCTGTATGGTAAGATAAAATCACACATGAGACTTATATTATTGCCCCAAAGGAGCGTATGCCATATAATCAGTCATTTAATGGACTGAACGGCGGTTTACTCAGTGTTTGGGTGGATCGCCCACAAGTCACCGGGTGAATGATAAATCTGCCTAAAGCAAATTATGCTTTCCTAACTGCGCAGTAGGTGGCATCTAGGTTTAAGCAGACTTACCTGGGTATTTGTATCGGACCCTTAATTCACACCCGGATATCGCTGTCTTGTTTGAAGAACACTGCTGAAGAGTTACTACCTTGTTAGACGACGCAAACTCATTGTCCCTTTACATTCTTCAATTTCAGTCTTTTTGCAGTAGTAAGAAGCTTCGCACACTTCTGAATATACCGCGAATTTTACCACTAAACGCGCTGGAACAGAGTTCTTATCCGATTTCCCGACGTTTGTGGAGATTGAATACGATAACGGACTAGCACGATTTCCTTTGTTAGGTTTTATCCTCGCACCGTCAGTCTTTCCTCGTTGGTTTATAAGTTCAATCTGCCGCGCTCCTGCATCCTGCAGCTCAGCGGGCTTGTCATCGCTGACCTCAGCAATATTTCAATACTTGCAAAACACTGAAACAAGTTGCAATTCAAATGCTTGTATTCTGTAAATACTTCGATCACTGGAGCACAAGACTGTAAAGTCAAGTGTAGAAACTAATACAGCAGTTTCTATAACTTTCCTGCTAAGGTCAAGATTCACATTTACATCAAATGTTTCAATCACTCATATACATTCGTTGCAACCCTGGTCAGCTAGACGTGACGTACTGCTTCCTGGTTCCTGGTCCGTACATATGTTATGAATTAAACTGTTGACCAGAAAGCCAGACACGCCTCGTCTGGCCCTTTCTAAGGGCCGGAAAGGGCTAGGCCCTTGAAAGGGCAGAAAGGGCTGTTATGCCCCCTCTCTTGGAGAATTTTCTCCACAGTAAGTCTCTAGTATTGTTTACCAGTAATGTAATTAATGTGTTTGTCAAAAGGCAAGGCAGCTGTACAACTTTGAGCTCTGCCTGTCAAAGCTGTGTGCAATTGTTGAGAACCCTGAACAAGATAATTAAGAGAAGTGGTTGACTGACCACTTGGGTACGCATCAGTTGTTACTGGGCGGCAGTGCCCGGTGTGACGTCACCACATCCAGTGTCAGGGTGGAAGAACCAGCCTTGAGTGAGTATGGTCCACGGCTTCACTAAGTTAGGCTAGCATCAGAAAGTCGTTGTATCCCAGCCTGCCATAACTGGACTCAGTTTCCTGCCGGCTTTAGTGGCCACACGACAGGTGTCACGTGATAAGTATGTGACACGGATGGCTCGATATCTGTGACTTTTGTCACGTGATGTGACACCCCGTTGAGGGCTTCGATGTCGGACATGGAGGGTGTGAACCAGCGACAGAGGTGTCTTAGGGGCACAAATTGAGACGGGCATTATAACACTGTGAACAGGGTGTCGGTGGTGAGACGGAGTGTCGTGTGACACAGACTAGGGTGTTGTAGGCACAGACGAGAAATCGTGTTATAACGGGACCAGGGTGTCTTCCACGGAGAGTTGGAGGGATTAACACAGTGTTGAGACATGGAGGGCGTCAACCAAGTGTCGAGTGACATTGAAGGGTCTTGTGACTCTAGTAAGTTGTACATGTCGTGTGACAGGATAGTCGTGAGAATTAACAATGTATTATTGTTATCCTTATAGTACAAATTATCTTACGCTTATTGTACAAAGATCACACTTTTATTTTATAGTTTATGTACAAAGATTGCACTTTTGTTTTATATACGGATTTTACTAGTAAAAGAAAATATATATCTATCAACTAAAATGTGTATTTTATATTCCCCGGACATGATTATATTATTACAGTATTGCAGTATTAAGAACATAAGAAAGAAGGAACACTGCAGCAGGCCTACTGGCCCATGCGAGGCAGGTCCAAGCCAATGCCCCGACCCAGCCAGGTCAGGTTACATTCACTTACGGAAGGAGCACTGCATCTGACCTAGTAGCACAAGCTAGTCAGGACCAACTCACACCCACCCGCACCCACTCATATATTTATCTAGCCGACCACCTGGAGCTACCCTCTCCAGGTAAACTCCAGGTAGTCAGGTCACTTCCAATTAAGGAATTAGTACAGCATCTGACCTAGTAGCACAAGCTAGTCAGGTCCAACTCACACCCACCCACACCCACTCAAGTATTTATCTAACCTATTTTTAAAACTACACAACGTCCCAGCCCCTATGACAGTATTTGGGAGTTTGTTCCACTCATCCACAACTCTATTACCATAAGAACATAAGAAAGGAGGAACACTGTAGCAGGCCTGTTGGCCCATACTAGGCAGGTCCTTCACATTCCATCCCACTAACATAATATTTGTTCAACCCAATCTTCAATGCTACCCAAGAAATAAGCTTTGATAATTCTATTTACTCATATGCTATTCCCACTCAACTCCAACCTCTCTCACTCATGAATTTATCCAACCTAAATTTGAAACTACCCAAGGTCCTTGCTTCAATAACCCTACTAGGCAGACTGTTCAGATCTGTTTGTGACTCGATAAACCCCACTGCGTGGGCGAAACGTTGTCAATAAAGGATCACATTATACTGCTTATGTGTTTATTTTTCCATTGTGTCGGTATTTTATTCCATTTATTTCCAGGAGTGATTCTGCTCCCTCAGTACCCTGGTGATGGACCAGGTGCTTCGGCTCCCTCAGTACCGTGGTGATGGACCAGGTGCTTCGGCTCTCTCAGTACCCTGGTGATGGACCAGGTGCTTCGGCTCCCTCAGTACCCTGGTGATGGACCAGGTGCTTCGGCTCCCTCAGTACCCTGGTGATGGACCAGGTGCTTCGGCTCCCTCAGTACCCTGGTGATGGACCAGGTGCTTCGGCTCCCTCAGCACCCTGGTGATGAACCAGGTGCTTCGGCTCCCTCAGTACCCTGGTGATGGATCATTTGCTTCGGCTTATTCAGTGCCCTGGTGATGGACATAAGAACATAAGAATGGAGGAACACTGCAGAAGGCCTACTGGCCCATACAAGGCAGGTCCTTATCAAAACCACCACTACCTAAGAATTTATTCCCGTACTCACGACACCAATCAAACCCAGCCCCTCCCACTCATATATTTGTCCAATCTCTTTTTAAAGCCACCCAAGGTCCTAGCCTCTATCACAGTACTCGGAAGATTGTTCCACGCATCTACAACTCTGTTCGAAAACCAGTACTTGCCTATGTCCTTTCTAAATCTAAATTTATCCAATTTAAATCCGTTATTTCTGGTTCTTACTTGGTTCGATATCCTCAGTATTTTATTAATATCTCCTTTGTTTATGCCCATCATCCACTTGTACACCTCGATGATATCTCCCATCATTCTCCCAGCATTGAATGATTACCTTTAGCATTGAATGGATGTATGATAGTAGGGATAATTCAGTAATGGTCCCAGATTTTCGCTTAGCAGATTATAATGGACTTAGAGAACACTTATCAACTGTGGACTGGGGTGAAGAAGAGAGGTATCAATATGACAGTTTTCTTAACACTATACAGGCTGCCCAAAGAACATTTATCCCGTATAAAGAAATTAGATCAAGTAGAAATGACCCAAAATGGATGAATAATAGGCTCAAATATCTTTTAGGGCAGAAGAAAGGAATTTATAGGCGCATAAAAAGAGGTGAAGGTCATCTTATAAATCAGTATACTGACATTAAGAGGGACGTTAAAAAGGGAATAAGAAAAGCTAAACGGGACTATGAAATTAAAGTTGCTAGGGATTCAAAAACTAACCCAAAAGTTTTTCCAGGTATATAGAAGAAAAGTTAGGGATAAGATAGGTCCCTTAAAAATAACTTTGGGCATCTTACTGACAAGGAGAATGATATGTGCTCTATTTTTAATAATTATTTTCTCTCGGTTTTCACACAGGAAGACATTAATAATATCCCAGTAATTAATTTTTACAGAGGCCCAGAAGAAGATAAATTATGTAATATCACAGTCACTAGCGAAATAATTATGAAACAGCTGGACCGACTGAAACAAAATAAATCGCCGGGTCCTGATGAGCTTTTTGCAAGGGTTCTTAAGGAATGCAAATGGAACTCTGTGAACCAATATCTAACATTTTTAATTTATCTCTTCAAACAGGTGTAGTGTCTGATATGTGGAAGATAGCTAATGTAATTCCAATTTTTAAAGCAGGGGACAAGTCACTACCGTCAAACTACCGCCCAATAAGCCTGACCTCAATTGTAGGCAAATTACTAGAGTCAATTATAGCTGATATTATTAGAAGCCATCTAGATAACCATAATTTGATTAATGATACCCAGCATGGATTCACGAGGGCCGTTCCTGCCTATCTAATTTATTAACCTTCTTCAGTAAAGCTTTTGAGGCTGTTGATCACGATAAAGAATTCGATATTGTTTATTTAGACTTTAGTAAGGCTTTTGATAGAGTACCGCACCAGAGACTGTTAAAGAAAGTGGCAGCTCATGGCATTGGGGGAAAAGTGCTGTCATGGATCGAGTCATGGCTCACCAATAGGAAGCAGAGAGTGTGCATAAATGGGGTTAAATCCGAATGGGGACTTGTAACAAGTGGTGTTCCACAGGGATCAGTCTTAGGCCCATTGTTATTTATAATATATATCAATGACCTTGATGAGGGAATTACTAGTGATATGAGCAAATTCGCCGACGACACGAAGATAGGTAGGATAATTGATTCAAACATAGATGTCATAGAACTTCAGGAAGATTTAGACAAACTTAATTCGTGGTCAGAAAAGTGGCAGATGCAGTTCAATGTAGATAAATGCAAGGTTCTGAAGCTCGGGAGTGTCCATAACCCAAGCACTTATAAGTTAAATAACGTAGAACTTAGCCATACAGATTGCGAGAAGGACTTGGGGGTGATGGTAAGCAGCAACCTTAAACCAAGACAGCAATGCCTAAGCGTACGTAATAAGGCAAATAGATTACTGGGATTTATATCAAGAAGTGTTAGCAACAGAAGTCCAGAGGTTATATTACAGCTTTATACATCATTAGTAAGGCCTCACCTAGATTACGCAGCTCAGTTCTGGTCTCCATATTACAGAATGGACATAAATTCGTTAGAAAACATTCAGCGTAGAATGACTAAATTAATACATAGCATTAGAAATCTTCCTTACGAAGAAAGATTGAAGACCCTAAAATTACATTCACTTGTAAGACGTAGAATGAGGGAGACATGATCGAGGTATACAAGTGGAAAATGGGTATTAACAAAGGGGATATAAATAAGGTCTTGAGGATATCTCTCCAAGAGAGAACCCGCAATAATGGATTCAAGTTAGATAAGTTTAGATTTAGAAAGGATATAAACAAAACAAACAAACAAACAAACAAATTTTATTTCATTGCAGGTTACATGGGTATCGGAAGTTACAATGTAAATTGAGTGCAAGGAGAGCCACTGACATGCCATGGCATTAGGGGCAGCTTATTCTAGTCCTTAAAAACTATGTACTTAATATTAGAGAAATTTATTGAGTTTATTCTAGTTAAAAATTATTTTCAAAATTACAATATGATGAAATTTTACTGTTTAAATTATTATATAATGATATTAGATCTTAGATTGTTACAGGTGTTAAGATTCTTGAATGATAATATGGAATTGAGATTATCTTAAGGAAAATAACATTGAGCATTTTTGACATTAACTTATAATATGAGTAGGGGGTAACATAATAGTAACATATTATTAAAAATTGAGATTATCGTATAGGAAAGTAACAATGAGCATTTTACAAGGTAGTTTATAGCATGATCATTTAGGTTTGGGTGAGTAGGTGGTTTTTGAGTTGAGTCTTAAATTGATTTTCAGACAAGATTATCTTAATATTTACTGGTAATGAATTCCAGATTCTGGGGCCCTTTATGTGCATAGAATTTTTACATAGGTTGATATGAACACGGGGTATATCAAAAAGTGATCTGTGTCGTGTGTTGTGGTCATGGGTCCTATTAAAGTTGGTGAGGAGAGTTTTGAGCAGAGGGTTTATATTAGAGTGTAAAGTTTTATATATGTAGTAGGCACAAGAGTAAGTATGAATGTTCTTTACGGTGAGTAGTTTGAGACTTTCGAATATTGGTGGAGTATGCTGTCTAGAGTGGGAATTTGTTATCATTCTGACTGCGGCCTTTTGTTGTGTTATAAGAACATAAGAACATAAGAACATAAGAAAGGAGGAACACTGCAGCAGGCCTGTTGGCCCATACTAGGCAGGTCCTTCACATTCCATCCCACTAACAGAATATTTGTTCAACCCAATTTTCAATGCTACCCAAGAAATAAGCTTTGATAATTTTATTTACTCATGTGCAATTCCCACTCAAATCCAACCCCTTTCACTCATGAATTTATCCAACCTAAATTTAAAACTACCCAAGGTCCTTGCTTCAATAACCCTACTAGGCAGACTGTTCCACTCATCAACTACCCTATTTCCAAACCAATACTTTCCTAAATCTTTCTAAATCTAAACGATAAAGAATTCGATATTGTTTATTTAGACTCTAGTAAGGCTCCTGATAGAGTACCGCACCAGAGACTGCCAAAGAAAGTGGCAGCTCATGGTCTAAGGTGATTTAACGTTGTTGATCCCCATGCACAGATTCCATAGGTGAGATACGGGTAGATAAGTGAATGATATAGTGCAAGGAGAGCTGATTGAGGTACATAATAGCGTATCTTTGATAATATGCCTACTGTCTTCGAGATTTTCTTGGAAATTTGTTGTATATGTGTTTGGAATTTAAGGCTACTGTCAAGGTGGATTCCTAGGAATGTTCCCTCTGTGAGTCTTGTGATGGGTGTACCATTAAGTGTTATGTTAAGTGGAACATTTGTGACTTTGCTTCCAAACTGTATGAAGTAGGTCTTGTCAGTATTGAGAGTAAGCTTGTTAGTCGTCATCCATGTTGATATTTTCTGTAATTCGGCATTAACAGTGTTGGCCAGTATAACTGGATTTGGGTGAGAGAAGACATATGTTGTGTCATCTGCAAATAAAATGGGTTTGAGTAGTTGTGATGCATTCGGTAGGTCATTTATGTAAATGAGGAATAGGAGTGGCCCCAGGACACTTCCTTGAGGGACTCCGACTGTAATTGGTTGTGTGGAAGAGTTCGCTCCATTTGTGTACACGTATTGGCTTCTGTTGGTGAGGTATGATTTTAGGTAGTTGAGTGGGTGCCCCCTTAAGGAAAGTATTGGTTTGGAAATAGGGTAGTTGATGAGTGGAACAGTCTGCCTAGTAGGGTTATTGAAGCTAGGACCTTGGGTAGTTTCAAATTTAGGTTGGATAAATTCATGAGTGAGAGGGGTTGGATTTGAGTGGGACTCGCGCATGAGTGGGTAGAATTGTCAAAGCTTATTTCTTGGGTAGCATTGAAAATTGGGTTGAGCAAATATTCTGTTAGTGGGACGGATTGTGAAGGACCTGCCTAGTATGGGCCAACAGGCCTGCTGCAGTGTTCCTCCTTTCTTATGTTCTTATGTCTCTCCAGAGAGTG
Source organism: Cherax destructor (assembly GCA_009830355.1). NCBI lineage: Eukaryota > Metazoa > Arthropoda > Malacostraca > Decapoda > Parastacidae > Cherax > Cherax destructor. Next base: position 23,341 of record WNWK01022265.1, read on the forward strand.
GAGATTCAACGCTCTAAGTCTATCTTCATACGGGAGATTTCTTATACTGTAAATCATTTAAGTCATTCTTCTTTGTATGTTCTCCAATGAATCTATATCCATCCTGTAGTAAGGAGACCAAAACTGAGCTGCATAATCCAAATGAGGTCTCACTAGTGATGTATAGAGCTGTGAAATAACTTTTGGACTTCTGTTGCTTATACTTCTTGAAATAAATCCTAGTAATCTGTTAGCCTTATTGCGCACACTTAGGCACTGTTGTCTTGGCTTTAGATTCCTGCTTACCATGACTCCCAAGTCTTTTTCACATTCTGTATGATCAAACTCTACTTCACCCAGTTTATAAATTCGAGGGATATTTTCATTACCAAGGACTAGTAGTACCTTACACTTGTCCACATTGAACTTCATCTGCCTATACCTCACCCCAGTCTCGTCCTCCCTACTGTATCCTATACCTCACCCCAGTCTCGTCCTCCCTACTGTATCCTATACCTCACCCCAGTCTCGTCCTCCCTACTGTATCCTATACCTCACCCCAGTCTCGTCCTCCCTACTGTATCCTATACCTCACCCCAGTCTCGTCCTCCCTACTGTATCCTATACCTCACCCAGGTCTCGTCCTCCCTACTGTATCCTATACCTCACCCAGGTCTCGTCCTCCCTACCGTATACTTTTCAGTCACTGTAACTTACTTTCTGGTGGGCTGACCCACCAACATTCACTGATAAATTTACACTGGGCAGGTAGGCGCTGACGGCTCTGGCAACGCCTTTCGTTAGGCCCACAGGTTATCTAACATTAATTATCTGGTACACCCAAACCCAAATTTAGCCCAACCCACATACCCTAATCTCATATAAATATTTATACAAAAAATAAGAATTGTGACCAGGCCTCATACACTCAGCACTTCAAATAATTCTTTATTTCTGAGTGTGTCGAAGCATCCATCATCGTGGGAGAGTGGAAAGAGATCTTAGTCTCCGCTCCCTAGGATGACAAAGGTTGAGTACTTTCACTCTTCGTGCGCTTTATTTCTGAGTGATGCTACCACTTTCTTAATTCTTCTTAGTACCCTCTTCAATAAGAATAAGACGGAGAATAAAGTGACCCTCTTCAATAAGAATAAGACGGAGAATAAAGTGACCCTCTTCAATAAGAATAAGACGGAGAATAAAGTGACCCTCTTCAATAAGAATAAGACGGAGAATAAAGTGACCCTCTTCAATAAGAATAAGACGGAGAATAAAGTGACCCTCTTCAATAAGAATAAGACGGAGAATAAAGTGACCCTCTTCAATAAGAATAAGACGGAGAATAAAGTGACCCTCTTCAATAAGAATAAGACGGAGAATAAAGTGACCCTCTTCAATAAGAATAAGACGGAGAATAAAGTGACCCTCTTCAATAAGAATAAGACGGAGAATAAAGTGACCCTCTTCAATAAGAATAAGACGGAGAATAAAGTGACCCTCTTCAATAAGAATAAGACGAGTAATAAAGTGAAGAATAAGATGAAGGCGAGGAAACAAAGAGGCAGTGTGTGAGTAGGTGTCTTCCTTCATAGTTACTCACGAAATAGTAACTACTGTGTGATCTCGGGTCGTATCCCCGCTGTGGTATGGTCTCCTTCACGGTGTCCAGAACATCACTGTACGGGGTCCAGGACGGTGACGTAGGCAGGTGACCCCGAATACATGATGAAACAAGGCCATTGGAGTGACTCAGGTCCTTAGGTACAACGTTTGCAGTGGGTGGCTGAGGAAGTGCGCCTGCGCTGGGAGACCGAAAATAGTGGCAGAGCCCCGGGGAAAGACAAGGTGCTGGGAGTTCAGTGCTACCGCCAGAGTTGGAGGGTGAGGAGGTGAGTGTGTGTATATAACCCCACTGAACCTCGTGTATCTGGGTCGCCAGTAGTGACTCCCTCTTCTTACTTCCATGATTAGCTTTTTCTCCTTGATGCTCACTGTTGGTATAATGCAGTTTGTTAAGTGAGGTGTAAGTTAAGTGATTTTGGAAAACTGAGAAAACTGCTGGGACTTAAAAGAAAAATTATATATATAAAAATATTCAGTGGTGTGGAACCAAGGAGGAGGAAATTAATTGAAAGAAAAAGCGAAGTGTGACACTCGTAAATATATTAGTAGGTAATAAAGATGTAACTAAGTTTGAAACGAAATAATTTAGGGATAAATGTTATTATGAAATGATCGTGGAATATATAGGAAGTTAAGAGTGATTCTGTGAATGATGGCGTGAGGTGCTGGATGCTGTGAGAGTGTCATAGCACCACCAGCACCACCAGCAATACCAACATCACCAGCACCACCAGCAATACCAACAACATCACCAGCACCACCAGCAATACCAACAACATCACCAGCACCACCAGCATCACTAACCCTACAAAGAGAAGAGTTCTTGCAGGATGTTGCAGTGGGTGTCGTGGGTTGACGTGGTGATCTTGCTCACCTTTCTCACCTGGCCTGACCATGGCTACACACAAGGTAGGTGTGTGAGGGCGGGGCACGGGGTGTGTGAGGGCGGGGCACGGGGTGTGAGGGCAGGGCACGGGGTGTGTCAGGGCAGGGCACGGGGTGTGTGAGGGCAGGGCACGGGGTGTGTGAGGGCAGGGCACGGGGTGTGTGAGGGTAGGGCACGGGGTGTGTGAGGGCAGGGCACGGGTGTATGAGGGCAGGGCACGGGGTGTGTGTGGGCAGGGCACGGGGTGTGTGAGGGCAGGGCACGGGGTGTGTGAGGGCAGGGCACGGGGTGTGTGAGGGCAGGGCACGGGGTGTGTGAGGGCAGGGCACGGGGTGTGTGAGGGCAGGGCACGGGGTGTATGAGGGCAGGGCACGGGGTGTGTGAGGAGAGGTGGCCAAGCAAGGTGAGGGGAAGACAGGGAGAATGAGAGGACACGGGGTGGGTGAGAGGGAGGACACGGGGTGGGTGAGAGGGAAGACACGGGGTGGGTGAGAGGGAGGACACGGGGTGGGTGAGAGGGAGGGAGAAGAGAACTACTACGATCACTGTGGCCACCGTCATGTCTGCTCACAGAGCCTGACAAATAAAACTAGATGTATATCAGTCTTTGTGTGACCCAAAATGCATAACCTCAGCCTCACGTACTTCAGCGCACTTGAAAGGAATAGTGCAGAGTGCGGCATGAGTTTCAAGTGCAGTTGAATAGTAGTATTGACGATACCAAGCGAATCTGGAGAGGTATTCACAAGGTATCATATGGACACTAATATACAGTTTCTTTAATAAAATATGCAAATTAGGACATACACATATGAAACTAATTTCAGTTTTCCACAAGAAACACCAGCATTTAAAGCAAGCTGAACAGGCTGCACAGGCTGTACAGGCTGTACAGGCTGCACAGGCTGCACAAGTTGTACAGGCTGTACAAGCATTGCTCTATTATCTAACAGAGACCAATCTCCTAAAATACCTCTCACAATTTGCATTATCTACTAATTAATGTTAAAAGAAAAGCTAATTGGCTAAAGGTTGCAAGCTTACAGGCTGAGGCATTCACCAGTTATTCGACAGAATCTATTTCTGTCCTAAAAAGACGATGAGTGTTTTCGCCGGCACTAAAATTCGTTGCTTTCTGACCTATTTAAGCATTTACAAAAAAAAAAAATAATATTAGTCATTCTAGAATACGATGGGTTAGAGTGACGTATATATTTACATATGAGACATATGTGTAATATCACAATGTTGCACATGTGTCTCATTCATCAGATGTCTGTATTGTATACTAATAGTTTAATGGCACATATTGATGTACATTTAAATGGCAATAGCAAAGTAACATAAATGGCCGGTATGTCTCCCATTCCCATGAATGTCTCCCATTCCGAAGAATATCTCCCATTCCGAAGAATGTCTCCCATTCCCAAGAATGTCTCCCATTCCGAAGAATGTCTCCTATTCCGAAGAATGTCTCCTATTCCGAAGAATGTCTCCCATTCCCAAGAATGTCTCCCATTCCCAAGAATGTCTCCCATTCCCAAGAATGTCTCCCATTCCGAAGAATGTCTCCCATTCCGAAGAATGTCTCCCATCCCGAAGAATATCTCCTATTCCGAAGAATGTCTCCCATTCCCAAGAATGTCTCCCATTCCGAAGAATGTCTCCCATTCCGAAGAATGTCTCCCATTTCGAAGAATGTCTTCCATTCCGAAGAATGTCTCCCATTCCGAAGAATGTCTCCCATTCCGAAGAATGTCTCCCATTCCGAAGAATGTCTCCCATTCCGAAGAATGTCTCCCATTCCCAAGAATGTCTCCCATTCCCAAGAATGTCTCCCATTCCGAAGAATATCTCCCATTCCGAAGAATGTCTCCCATTCCCAAGAATGTCTCCCATTCCGAAGAATGTCTCCCATTCCGAAGAATGTCTCCCATTCCGAAGAATGTCTTCCATTCCGAAGAATGTCTCCCATTCCGAAGAATGTCTCCCATTCCGAAGAATGTCTCCCATTCCGAAGAATGTCTCCCATTCCGAAGAATGTCTCCCATTCCCAAGAATGTCTCCCATTCCCAAGAATGTCTCCCATTCCCAAGAATGTCTCCCATTCCCAAGAATGTCTCCCATTCCGAAGAATAGGAGACTTTACAAAAAATTTGAAGCTCTAACGTGACGGTAAACTAACATTGTAATGGAAAGATAAACACATAAGCAGTATATGTAGTGGTGGATGAGACTCGCAATGAGATCTAGTTGGGCAAACATGCATAAAATTATTATTATTATTATTATTATTTTTATTAACAATAATAATAATAATAATAATAATAATAATAATAATAATATTAATAATAATAATAATAATAATCATATTATTATTATTATTATTATTATTAATAATAATATTATTATTATTATTATTATTATTATTATTATTATTATTAATATTATTATTATTATTATTATTATTCAAATTATAGTGTTGCGAATGTGTTTTAAGTTAGCCAGGGTAGACTTTGTCATGCAGGACAGGTTAGCCAGGGTAGACTGTGTCATGCAGGACAGGTTAGCCAGGGTAGACTGTGTCATGCAGGACAGGTTAGCCAGGGTAGACTGTGTCATGCAGGACAGGTTAGCAAGGGTAGACTGTGTCATGCAGGACAGGTTAGCCAGGGTAGACTTTGTCATGCAGGACAGGTTAGCCAGGATAGACTGTGTCATGCAGGACAGGTTAGCCAGGGTAGACTGTGTCATGCAGGACAGGTTAGCCAGGGAAGACTGTGTCATGCAGGACAGGTTAGCCAGGGTAGACTGTGTCATGCAGGACAGGTTAGCCAGGGTAGACTGTGTCATGCAGGACAGGTTAGCCAGGGTAGACTGTGTCATGCAGGACAGACGCCAGGGTAGACTGTGTCATGCAGGACAGACGCCAGGGTAGACTGTGTCATGCAGGACAGACGCCAGGGTAGACTGTGTCATGCAGGACAGACGCCAGGGTAGACTGTGTCATGCAGGACAGACGCCAGGGTAGACGGTGTCATGCAGGACAGACGCCTCTCAGTAATACTCACCAGCACAGGCGGGATGGAGGGAGGTGCTGCCTCAACCTGTCTAAGTTATGATGTATTGTTCTGACGATGCCTCTCTGTTATATATGACTGAACACCTTGCTATTAGCGAGGCCATGACTGGACACCTTGCTATTAGAGAGGCCATGACTGGACACCTTGCTATTAGCGAGGCCATGACTGGACACCTTGCTATTAGCGAGGCCATGACTGGACACCTTGCTATTAGCGAGGTCATGACTGGACATCTTGCTATTAGCGAGGCATTGACTGGACACCTTGCTATTAGCGAGGCCATGACTGGATACCTTGCTATTAGCGAGGCCATGACTGGACACCTTGCTATTAGCGAGGTCATGACTGGACATCTTGCTATTAGCGAGGCCATGACTGGGCACCTTGCTATTAGCGAGGCCATGACTGGACATCTTGCTATTAGTGAGGCATTGACTGGACACCTTGCTATTAGCGAGGCCATGACTGGACACCTTGCTATTAGCGAGGCCATGACTGGACACCTTGCTATTAGCGAGGTCATGACTGGACATCTTGCTATTAGCGAGGCCATGACTGGGCACCTTGCTATTAGCGAGGCCATGACTGGACACCTTGCTATTAGCGAGGCCATGACTGGACACCTGGCTATTAGCGAGGCCATGACTGGACACCTTGCTATTAGCGAGGTCATGACTGGACATCCTGCTATTAGCGAGGCATTGACTGGACACCTTGCTATTAGCGAGGCCATGACTGGACATCTTGCTATTAGCGAGGTCATGACTGGACACCTTGCTATTAGCGAGGTCATGACTGGACACCTTGCTATTAGCGAGGTCATGACTGGACATCCTGCTATTAGCGAGGCATTTACTGGACACTTTGCTATTAGCGAGGTAATGACTGGACACCTTGCTATTAGCAAGGTCATGACTGGACATCTTGCTATTAGCGAGGCCATAACTAAACACCTTGCTATTAGCGAAGTCATGACTGGACACCTTGCTATTAGCGAGGCCATGACTGGACACCTTGCTATTAGCGAGGCCATGACTGGACACCTTGCTATTAGCGAGGCCATGACTGGACACCTTGCTGTTAGCGAGGCCATGACTGGACACCTTGCTATTAGCAAGGTCATGACTGGACATCTTGCTATTAGCGAGGCCATAACTAAACACCTTGCTATTAGCGAAGTCATGACTGAACACCTTGCTATTAGCGAGGCCATGACTGGACACCTTGTTATTAGCGAGGCCATGACTGGACACCTTGCTATTAGCGAGGCCATGACTGGACACCTTGCTATTAGCGAGGCCATGATTGGACACCTTGCTGTTAGCGAGGCCATGACTGGACACCTTGCTATTAGCAAGGTCATGATTGGACACCTTGCTGTTAGCGAGGCCATGACTGGACACCTTGCTATTAGCGAAGCCAGGACTGAGAAGGGCGGCGGCCACAGACGCTTCCTATCAACCAAGTGTTTATAATGAGGAGAGAAAACTTACTTTTTTTTTTTAAATTTCCAGCTCAGAAAATGTACTCTTGGGATTTTTAAGTTTGATGTGTAATGAGTGTCTACAACATGTCAGTATCCTCCTACAACATGTCAGTATCCTCCTACAACATGTCAGTATCCTCCTACAACATGTCAGTATCCTCCTACAACATGTCAGTATCCTCCTACAACATGTCAGTATCCTCCTACAACATGTCAGTATCCTCCTACATGTCAGTATCCTCCTACAACATGTCAGTATCCTCCTACAACATGTCAGTATCCTCTTACAACATGTCAGTATCCTCCTACAACATGTCAGCATCGTCCTACATGTCAGTATCCTCCTACAACATGTCAGTATCCTCCTACAACATGTCAGTATCCTCTTACAACATGTCAGTATCCTCCTACAACATGTCAGTATCCTCTTACAACATGTTAGTATCCTCCTACAACATGTCAGTATCCTCTTACAACATGTCAGTATCCTCCTACATGTCAGTATCCTCCTACAACATGTCAGTATCCTCCTACAACATGTCAGTATCCTCTTACAACATGTCAGTATCCTCCTATAACATGTCAGTATCCTCCTACAACATGTCAGTATCCTCCTACAACATGTCAGCATCCTCCTACAACATGTCAGTATCCTCCTACAACATGTCAGTATCCTCCTACAACATGTCAGTATCCTCCTACAGGTCAGTATCCTCCTACAACATGTCAGTATCCTCCTACATGTCAGTATCCTCCTACAACATGTCAGTATCCTCCTACAACATGTCAGTATCCTCCTACAACATGTCAGTATCCTCCTACAGGTCAGTATCCTCCTACAACATGTCAGTATCCTCCTACATGTCAGTATCCTCCTACAACATGTCAGTATCCTCCTACAACATGTCAGTATCCTCTTACAACATGTCAGTATCCTCCTACAACATGTCAGTATCCTCCTACAACATGTCAGTATCCTCCTACAACATGTCAGTATCCTCCTACAACATGTCAGTATCCTCTTACAACATGTCAGTATCCTCCTACAACATGTCAGTATCCTCCTACAACATGTCAGTATCCTCCTACAACATGTCAGCATCGTCCTACAACATGTCAGTATCCTCCTACAACATGTCAGCATCGTCCTACAACATGTCAGTATCCTCCTACAACATGTCAACATCATCCTAGAACAACAAATCAGCATCATCCTACAACAACATGTCAGTATCATTCAACAACATGTCAGTATCACCTTACAACATGTCAGCATCATCCTACAACATGTCAGTATCATCCTACAACATGTCAGTATCATCCTACATGTCAGTATCATCCTACAACATGTCAGTATAATCCTACAACATATCAGTATCATCCTACAATACTAGTTTAATATCAGCTTACTATACCACATCTGTATCACCTGTACAGCGTATCATCATGTCTGTATCACCTGTACAATGTATCATCATGTCTGTATCACCTGTACAATGTATCAGCATGTCTGTATCACCTGTACAATGTATCATCATGTCTGTATCACCTGTACAATGTATCATCATGTCTGTATCACCTGTACAATGTATCAGCATGTCTGTATCACCTGTACTATGTATCAGCATGTCTGTATCACCTGTACAATGTATCATCATGTCTGTATCACCTGTACAATGTATCATCATGTCTGTATCACCTGTACAATGTATCAGCATGTCTGTATCACCTGTACAATATATCAGCATGTTTGTATCACCTGTACTATGTATCATATATGGCAAGCAAATGAACGAAAGTTAAAGTACATAAATGTGTCAGTGACGCCACTGAGGAAGTAGACCACTAACAATGTCCACACTGAGAAAGTCTATTTACTGAGACAAAACCTCACTGAGAAAATCCCTCACTGAGTAACTTCTTTCCCGAGGCCATGACAACCATTGCAAGATTTCTGGCTGAAGAATTTTTAAGTTAGTCTTATGTATAGCGGCTTATTTTGCATTTCTGAGATCACCTATTTTGTATATATATATATATATATATATATATATATATATATATATATATATATATATATATATATATATATATATATATATAATTCACAAACACTGATCTCTGGCCGACGGAGACTCGACCCTACGAACCTTGTGACAGGAACGCAGTGCTTTACCGACCGTACCACACTGGACCAATACCTTGGCATCCAGCTTTCGCTAGACGTTGATCCAAGGCACCCAGCTTTCAGGCAGATGGCTTACAGCTTTTCATCTCATCCCCTGCATGCATCGACACAACTAGAGATTTTTACAATGCTAGGAATTCGCAAGAGCAGGCGAAATATTCACAAACACTGATCTCTGGCCGACGGAGACTCGACCCTACGAACCTTGTGACAGGAACGCAGTGCTTTACCGACC
>WNWK01022266.1:0-32819 GCA_009830355.1 Cherax destructor
AATTACCGTCCAATAGTGGAAAATTTAAAGAATCAATTATAGCGATATTATTAAATTCATTTTGAAGACATAATTTGATTAATAAACCACTGGGTTCCGAGAGGTCCCCTGCCTGACAAATTTACTGACGTTCTTCAATAAAACTTTTTGAGGAGAAGGAATAAAGTCGATATTGTTTATTTGAATTTCGTAAACCCTTCGATGAGTGCCAAAAAAGACTCATAAGAAAAGGGGCACTCAGGATATGGGGAAAAGTTCAGCATGGATAAGCCCCCAATAGAAAACAGATTTTTTAAGGGGGTCAAATCTGAAGGGGGACGGGTCATTAGGGGCGTTCCAAAAGGGCCCCATTTTGGGGGCCCATTGTTTTTCATAATTTACATTAATGACCTTGATAAAGGGAATTAAAAGTACATGAGCAAATTTTTTATGATACAAAAATAGGCTGTATGATTCATTCTGAGGAGGATGCCAGTGAACTCCAGGGGGATTTGGACAAAAATGTTTGGTCTAAAAAGTCCCAGATGAAGTTCAACGGGGACAATTTAAAGTCCTTGTCCTTGGTAATGAAAGGAGCTTACACGACGTTTCGGTCCGACTTGGACCATTTACAAAGTCACACTAACACAAAGAACAGGTAGAAGGAGTATTTATAGGCAGCAGACAGGGAAGGGCACAAGAATGGTGGGTAAAGTGGAAGAGTAGTGGTAGGGAAGTAGTAGTAGGGGAGTCAGTCATATTCGGGGAGAGGAGCACTGCAATACAGCTGGCCCCAAGGGAAGGGGAAAAAACCAGAGGGGGGGAAAAATAAAAAAAAATAAAAAAGGACAAAACAGGAAAAAACGGGGGGAAAAGAGAGAAGGGGAAAACAGGTTAAGCACGGGTGCTGAATTTTGGAATTTAAAAATGAATGGGAGAGGAAAGCATCTACAGAGACAAAGCCAGGGCTGATTCATACAGGGAAAGTTTGTAAAAGAGAGAATTCAACCAGACGGCACTGTGAAAGTTGGACGTAGGGTAGACGTTTTAGCAGAAGACCAATCAATAGGATGACTGTGATCTCTAAGACAAAAAAGAGAATTGGTAAAACCCTAAATATTTTTGTGCTCCTTAAGTCTGTCAGAAAGAGATGGGCCAGTTTCCCCAAAGTATTGAAGAGCAGGAGGAAAAGAAAAGAGTAGACACCGGGAGAATCTATAGGGGAAAGGGGGAGGAATGAACTAGATTAGGGGAAGGTTTAGTCTGGCAAAAGGTAAGTTTGATGTCTGGAACGGGAGAGTTGCTGAGTTTGAGAGCCCAGAGATGTAGGGAAGGCAGAGGACTGGAGGTTCCCAGGAGTAGAGGGTTTGGGGAAAAAAGAAAGTCCGTTTAGAGAGAAAGCAGAGTCTATGAAATGGGAAGGGTGCCAAGACGGGAAAATGAATTATGAAGAGGGAAATTTCTGCTTCAAGGAACTGAGGATCACAAATGGGAGCACGGAAAAAGGGGGAGATAAGAACACTTTTCTTGACAGAGGAGGCATGAAAAAAAAGAGTGAATATACATGCCACTGTGCATGGCTTGGGTACACGGAGAAGGCAAAACCTGTAACTGAGCGGTGGACATGATCATCAAGGAAATGAAGCAAAAATTAGATTCCCAATCAGCTTTAAACTTAATGGAAGGCAAGATTATTGGCATCAAGAAATGGTTAAAGATTTGAGTCATGAGGCCAAAGAGAAAGATGTCATCTACATAGCGGAGCCAGAGTGAAGGACGCATCAATAATGGGAAGAAGAACAGTCTCAAATATTCCATGTAAAAATTGCAAAGGTTTGAGAATAATATTTACCTTGAAAAGAAAAAAGGTTTTATCCAACAAAGGGGATAAATCAAGAAAGACATCAGTAGGTATAGGGAGAAATAACCCTTCATTGACCCTTCTGAGAAAATTAAGGGCATCATCCAGAGGGGCATTAGTGAAGAGGATCCCTAAAAACAAGCATCTTGGCAGAGAGCGAACCCTTGATGAAGTCTTGAGGGACGAAGGTGAGCAGGAGAAAAAAAAAGAAAGGGGGGAGGGGTTTTTCTGCGGGGAGAATAAGAGAAAATTAAAAATATGATGGGACGCAGAGGAATATCAGATTTGGGGTTGGGAAGGCCTGTAAGGCAGAGAAGGAAGATGACAAAAACGTTGAACAAGATTAAAATCAGAAGGACAGAGGTCGGGAGAGTCTTATGCGGGGTTGCCCTGGCTCAACTTCTCCCCTTCTAGCGCAAACTTTGCCTTCCCTCCTCCCCCCTCCCCACAGAAGCCCATCAACAGGAGAGCCTGCTATTCCTGTTCTAAGTCCCCACGATCGCCTTAAAAGGGTGGGTTAAGCCCCGGGTCTATTTCTAGATAAAAAGACCTCTCCAGCGCTATTCTTCGTCTGTCCTTTCCCCCTCATCCCTTTGGGGTCTTACCTGAACTTATTCGATTCGATTCGATTCCGTGTTAGGTGACTTTGTAAATGATCCAAGTCGGACCGAAACGTCGTCGTAAGCTCCTCTTTTTTAATGTTGGGTTGGGTTTTGTTCAGCACGGTATTGTCCCTTTTTTTGTTATTTATCTGATATCCGGTTGGAAAGACCGTTTTTTTTATCATCCCTGTGAGTTTTGTTTATGAGGCAGATGGCTGTGGATGCTTCCATGACCATTTGCGCCACCCCTTTAAAATATTTTGATTCCTTTTGGTTAGTGCCATACGTTCAGATTCTTTTTTAATATAGTATTTTGAGGGTTTAGGGGGGCGGGGACAGGGAAAACCTGGCGAATATTTGGGGGAGATTGTTTGAAAGTTGGGGTTTGTGCTAATAGCGTCGGGGCTGTCTGTAAAGCTTTTTGTTTTGGGTTATTTTTTTGGGTTGTGATGAGGGGGAAGGGGTTGAGGTTTTTTTGGGGTGGTTTGCAGGGATGGGGCTGGTCCTCCCAAGTCTGGGTTCCCCCTGCCTGTTCTCTTTCTTGCCCCTTTGCCCTTTGTCCAGTTCCTGTTGCCCTTTTTCCTGTTCCCCCCACTGTTGAGGTATATCTGCTGATAGGGGAGTTCTTTGTCCATAGTTTCTACTGCAGGATACTGCTTTACCCCATTTATGACTTGAAAGTCAATTTGACTGGACGTTTTTTTTCCCTTTAAACCCAAATTTCCCCCTATTCTCTAAAAATTTGTCACTTCCTGTTTTGATGATTTTTTCAATCGTTTTTTTTCTATTGTCATATAAATTTCTTGGTTCCAGAAGCCATGAAAAAATTGACCCCCCTCTCCTCTTCCAATTCATTCCACCCCATCTCTGATCTCATTTAAGCACTCCATTGATTTTTAAACTTTTCCCTAGACTCCCAGTAGTCTGATAGCCCCCTGCAGTCCCTTCTGACCACTATTCTTGTCCCCAAAAACATGCCCTGTTAATCATTGACAGGTGTGGGGTGTACTCACCTAATTGTATCCCTCCGTTCCCCCGGCGTCCCAAAAATTGATTTCCTAATCCTCATTGGACAAACCCGGCAAACATTGCACTGTCTCTTTTTTCTTTAGTACTTGACCAGGTGTGGGTTCTATACGATGTTGCACACCCAATATTGGCTTAAACACGGTGTACAGAGTCGTGAATGACTTTACTTATAAATCGGAATGCTGCCTCAGGTTTGCCAGGGCCCCATGCTGCAGCAGTTTTTTTTAAGTCTGCCTCAGATGTGCTCGGTATGATGCTCACCCTAAGACCCTTTTCCACTGTAAAACTTCCTTAAATCTCATTTGCCTCCCACATATTTTTTGGTCGTTTCTTTTAAACCCCCCCACCTTCCTTCCTCGCCGATTACCTGGTTTTGACTTTGTTTTCCCCCTGATGTGGTTTAAAAAACCCCCCCGGGGGGTCAGATTTAAATGCATGTTTTTTTTGTACTGCCCGGGGCCCCCCTTTATCTGGCTTACTTTTTTTGGGCTCTTCGATTTAATCCCCTTTATTTTCCGGGTCCTTTTTCTTCTGTATTTTTCCATTCCTTTTTCCTTTTTTTTACCCTTTTGGGTAAAAAAAGGGCCGTTCGGGTTTTTCCCCCATTATTTTTTTCCTTTGGGGAAAACAAACCCTCCTTTCCTCCTTGCATTTTGTTGTAAATTAGTACATTTTCTTTATTTTTTCCCCAAATTTTTTTCCCCAATGAACCCCCGGGGGGGTTTTTCCCCTCATGCCTTTGTCCCCCCCCTTTTTTAGTTTTTTTCCCCCATCCTACCCCGCCCCCCCTTTTTACTTGTAACTCTACTATGTATTCAAAGTTCAGAACCATTATAACTAGCCCGGGGGCCCTTTATTAGTCCCCGATGTCCGAGTTATTAAAGGGTGAAAGAGGTCCATTCTGGTTCTCCCTTTTCTCTCTCTCTTTAGTGTTTTTTAACATGTTGATGATGATTTTTTCCCCGTACCACATCCATCATTTGGGGTCTCCATGTTTCTGGGCCCACATGTGGCTCCAGGTTTTCCCAATCAATCTCTTTGTGACTGAAATCACTCATAACTAGTAGCTTTGGTCTACCCGTGTGACCTCTTCTGGCCACCTCAGCTAGTGTGTCCACCATTGCTTTGTTGCCTCTCTGTTCTTCTCTGGGCCTCCTGCACTTCTGTGTCGGGTTGTACATCACTGCAATGACTAACTTATGTCCCTCAGACTGAATTATACCTACTATGTAGTCGCTTTCACCCATTTCGTCCATTTCATCCATTTCCTCAAATCCCCATCAGTTTTTGATGAGCAGTGCACCTCCTCCTCCCCTCTGCTCCCTCTATCTTTCCCTCAGGATTTGGTATCTGGGTGGGAAGATTGTATATGTTATCCCTGTGAGTTTCATTTCTTCGAGTGCTATGATGTCTTGGGACGTCTTCTTTGATTCTTTCTGTGCCACTCTCTACATTTATTCGTTATTCCATCTGATTTGTATACCAAACCTTCAACTTCCTTTTTAAAACTGTGGTCTGGGAGAACGTTAGTTGAGGGAGTAGGGGACCTGGCAGGGAACTATGGGGTAAAGCTGTGGAGTTGGAGTTTGTGATGAGGGGGTGGGGGCAGTGGTTACAGTATGTGGGTTTTGATTAGATTGATTGCATTGGGGTTGTCATGGTTGAGGCCCTTCTGTGCGTAGTCTGATGAAGGTTGTATTTTGCTCTTCCTCCTGAGTCTGGGTTCTGCTCATCTCCGTCTTTCACTTCTTCCTCCTTGCGTCTTTCTACCCTCTCTTTCAGTTTCTGCCTTTCTTCTTGTGTTCTGTCTCAGTCAAGGTACACCTCCAGTACGCCGGATGTGTCCCATAGTCAGGCTTTCTCCAGCAGGATCTTCGAAAATCACTTTGACCGGACGTTTTATTCCTCTTGCAAACCCCCTATTCTCAGAAATTTAATAGCTGGGTCATGTCATCCTCTCCTATGGCTTTCATGATAATTTCCATTCCCCCGTCTTCTTGCTTCGTAAGTTTCCCCTTCAACATCCTGAGCCCATAAACAAACACTGACCTCTCCCTTTCATCCTCCCACTGTATTTCCCTTTGCATTCCCTGAGTCGATGTAGCGTATCCATTGCAGTGTTCCTTCCTTGGAATCTCTTCCTTTCTGATGTCCCTGCGCCTGCGGACTGTCGTTTTCCTTCTCAACTTTTCCTGGGCACTGTCTGTCATGGCTTCGCATATAGGTTAAGGTTCTTCTTCAGTACCCTCATTTGTTCCTGGTGTGCTCCCCGTCTTTCCTCGGGCTCCACGGTGGTCCGTGGCCTCCGCGTATACTATAACTCCTGTGTTCCCTACAGTCCCCTCGTTTGTTACTGATGTAGCAGATCCCAATGTCATGCCCATACTGCCCTTTGGTTGCTTGGACTGTTTCAGATTTTTTAGTTCCTGTTCTAAGCTCTGTATCTTAGCTTCTGCTGTTGTGGCTTGTAGCTCCCATTTCCTGCTGTATGTGTGTGTTTGTTTGTGTGTGCGTGTGCGTGTGCGTGTGCGTGTGTGTGTGTGTGTGTGTGTGTGTGTGTGTGTGTGTACTACTTGTGGTTGCAGGAATCGATTCACAGCTCCTAGCCCCGCCTCTTCGATGAAGGCTACTAGGTCCACTCACCCTGCTGAACTTTATCGTGTGTGTGTGTGTGTGTGTGTGTGTGTGTGTGTGTGTGTGTGTGTGTGTGTGTGTGTGTGTGTGTGTGTGTCTTGATTTACATCACTCAAGGCTTGCATGCTTGTTTCTAACTTACGAATTACAAGTTAATCTTCGTCAGTAAACTTATACCTCCTAGTTTGATGAATCTTATTTGGCCGTCATGGTACAGTGGATAACGCAGTGGCTTGCTAGATTTAGGATTGGCTTACCATGAATTCGAACCTCCGCTCGGTGAGTTATAAGAACGCACTCAGACGGGGAGCACATCGGTATGACGGTACTCGTCAGGAATAAACTTTGTTCATATTGATATTTCTGCGGTTATGAATTTTTAAAGTCATAACCAGATAAAATGCGTTAAAGGGTGGAGAACCCTCATAAAGACAGAAGAAACATAAGAGCATCATTGTATGTCTTCCTGAGCAACATTCAGTCTGTTGATGATGGTCTCACTTGTTAGCCGGAAAATAAGCACTACTTTTACCTACTGTTTTCTCCATGTGGGTTCACTTGTAACTTTCTCCATGTGGGTTCACTTGTAACTTTCTCCATGTGGGTTCACTCTTGTAACTTTCTCCATGTGGGTTCACTTGTAACTTTCTCTCTCCATGTGGGTTCACTTGTAACTTTCTCCATGTGGGTTCACTTGTAACTTTCTCCAAATGGGTTCACGTAACTTTCTCCATGTGGGTTCACTCTGTAACTTCTCCATGTGAGTTCACTTGTAACTTTCTCCATGTGGGTTCACTTGTAACTTTCTCCATGTGGGTTCACTTGTAACTTTCTCCATGTGGGTTCACTTGTAACTTTCTCCATGTGGGTTCACTTGTAACTTTCTCCATGTGGGTTCACTTAAACCTCCATAGCAAAGCATTGAATAATTTTTCATTGCATTTGTTTGATATGAACATGTAAATTGAATTTAAAACCATTATAAAAAAATAATTTACTGGTATTTGCAGAAATAATTGTTCTCGTAAGTTTCTTCCCATTTTTTCTTCTGGAAATATGAATAATGCGCTGACCACTCTAAACATGGGTCCTCCAGTGTGTAAATATTTACGTGTTGCATTATCCTGGGGGCGCTGGACCCTCGTCTAATAATGGTGACATTTTGTTGAGTACACTCCCACAGCGAACTGTGGCGGCAGGGACAGGTGGGCGGACAAGAAACAGACAGGCAGCGGGAAGGCTGGTAGGCAGACATGCGTGCAGGCAAGAAGGAATGCATGCAAGCAGACAAGGAAGCAGGCAATCAGGGCAAGGAAACATATGAAAGCAGTCAAACAGGCAGATTTAGAGACAAGAAAGGAGAGAGGCAAAGCAACACAGTGCACATCCAATGCTTTCTCTCTTAAGTTGTTAACTACACTTTTCCAGTCGCATTATTTCTGTTTAAAACCAATCGTTCGTGGATGTATTAATGTGTGCTGCTTTGTGAAGACTGTTATTCCAAACGGGAGAATGAAATTAGTCTTGTAGCTTCCACGGCCGGGTATGTGCTGGCATCAGGTGACATGTTCTGGGCAACTGATGTTTGAAGCATTGATGGCCGAGTGGACTAAGACATCTCGGAATTTTAGCGGCTTCCCTGGTCGACGTGCTAAAAATATCGGAGGTTCGATTCCCAGCCAGTCGGGCCAATATTCGCCTTAAAAAACCAATCGTTCGTGGATGCATTAATATATATATATATATGTATATATATATGTATGTCTTGCCGAATAGGTAAATTGGCCAATTAGCAAGAACTCATTTAAAATTAAGTCCTTTCTAAAAATTTCTATGGCGTTTAAAAGATATATTTTTTATTTATGTTATAATGTAAAAGAATAATTTTACGAAAACCTTAGGAAAAAACTTACCTGAACTTTGATATAAGATCGTGTGCATAATTTAATTTGATCGATCCAATATATTTGATAGTTACGTAATTTAATAATAACAACACAATGAATATTTTCTTATGTTTCCTTGAAAATGATTTTTTGCGAAATTATTGCATGCACAAATTTTCGCTTGCCTTATTCGGCAAGAAGAGCGTTGCTATTGAAGCCAAAATCAAAAGTACCTATTCGGCACGACACACACACACACACAGGCTGGAAGCTTGGTCCAGCAACTAGCTTGAATTTAACCCCGCCAAATGTAAAGTCATGAAGATCGCGGAAGGGCAAAGAAGACCACAGACAGAGTATAGGCTAGGTGATCAAAGACTGCAAACCTCACCAAGGAAAAGGATCTTGGGGTGAGTATAGCAGAGCACATCTCATGAGGCTCACATCAACCAGATAACTGCTGCAGCATAAGGGCTCCTAAAGCAAACCTGAGAATAGCGTTCCGATACCTCAGTAAGGAATCGTTCAAGACTCTCTACACCGTGTACGCTTCGTGGCCCATACTGGAGTATGCAGCACCAGTTTGGAACCCACACCTGGTCAAACACGTCAAGAAATTAAAGAAAGTGCAAGCAATTTGCAACAAGGCTAGTTCCAGAATTAAGGGAATGTCCAACGAAGAAAGGTTAAGGGAAACTGGCCTGACGACACTGGAGTACAGGAGGGTTAGGGGATACATGATAACGACTTACAAAAATACTGCGAGGAATTGACAAGGTGGACAGAGACGGGATGTTCCAGAGATGGGACAGCAACAAGGGGTCTCAATTGGAAGTTGAAGACTCAGATGATTCAAAGAGACGTTAGGAAGTATTTCTTTAGTCATAGAGTTGTCAGGAAGTGGAATAGATTGGCAAGTGATGTAGTGGAGACAGGAACCATACATAGTTTTAAGACGAGGTATGACAGCTCATGGAGCAGGGAGAGAGAGGACCAAGTAGCTCCAATGAAGAGGCTGGGCCAGGGAGCTATGTATCGACCCTGCAACCACAAATAGGGTGAGTATTCACAATCCTAGGATTGA
Organism: Cherax destructor; assembly: GCA_009830355.1. Taxonomy (NCBI): domain Eukaryota; kingdom Metazoa; phylum Arthropoda; class Malacostraca; order Decapoda; family Parastacidae; genus Cherax; species Cherax destructor. The sequence continues at coordinate 9,076 of WNWK01022266.1, forward strand.
TACATTCAGTTATTAGAGCGTCGTGAATTTTGACTTGCTTCCTGCTCTCTGACAGCTTGCCGTTATCACCAGGCCATTACAACCTGTATACTTGAATATTGACGCGACTACGTAAACAATGCATGGAAACTTGTCAAGTTTCGCATTACTATTACTTGGTTAGTAAGTGTTTATTTAGGTACAGGTACACATAAGTACAGTTACATAAATTATCGTACATCATAATGGCATATGTAGATAACCTAGGATAACCCCCAAAAAAAGCCAGATAAAGTGACTTATTTCCACTGGAGTTCTTCCTCTTCACCATCTCTCATGTTGGCCTATCATAGAGGTAATATAAAGTTGTGCTGGTGGGGTTGGAGAGTAGGGAATGTATCGTGCTTGTGTAGTGTAAGTGATGCCCTCCCCCTCCTTCCCACCCTGGAGTGCTTGAGGCACTGGTAAAGAGGGGAGGAGAGGGAAGAGGGAGTATAGGAGGAGGCAGCAGCGAGGAAGGCCAACTAACAGAGTGGATGATGTAGGAGCGGACAAGCAGGTATAAACGCAGACCAGACCGGTTTCAAGAGTTTTCCTACTCCCTGCAGTCTGACCTCGACTGCAAGCAGAATGTGACAGGATGGGACAGTGACAGAAAGGTGGGTCGTAGCAAGAATGGAGAATGGCAGAAAGATGTAGGGTGGGAGTAAGCAAGCAGAATAAAAGGGGAAGGTGGGACAAGCACGCAAGCAAGCACGAGAACCAGGAGGCATTGAGAAATGACAAAAGCGGAATTTCAGGAAAATGAAGAGAGGGAGAGATGAGATAAGAAAGCGGAAGCAATTAAGAAAGGAAACAAGACAAAACAGCTCCGAAGTGACAGAGAAAGATGATTTGTTCATTAAAATAACAGGAGAGAGAGAGAGAGAGAGAGAGAGAGTAATGACCTAGGTCACTTGTATGCTGGAGGTTGTGTTGTGTTCATCTAACCAGGGGAGGAGAGGGATGGAGGGAGGGGGGTGCCTGCCTGACATCACGGGAGGACGAAAACAACAAGAACAAGAAAGAGAAGTTGGGCACGATGTGTAGAAGAAAAAAAGTAAGGCTGTGTGTGTGTGTACTCGCCTATATGTGGTTACAGGGGTCGATTCACAGCTCCTGGCCCCGCCTCTTCGCTCTTTAATACTAGGTCCACTTTTTCCTGGCTTTAAGAGCCTTATCGTACCTCATCTTGTGCTTATGTATGTATCCCTCCTCTGTGACTTCAATTTCCAGGATTGTTGCACTTCTTTAAGCAACTCTAAGGCTGAAGAAATATTTCATAAGATCCCCTATTACTCATATGGGTTTTCAACTTCCAGCTGTGCCCTCTTGTTCCTGTATCCCGTCTCTGAAACATTCTGCCCTCTTCACCTTGTCAGTTCGTCTCAGTATTTTGTACTTCGTTATCATATCATATATCCCTGCTACTCTTGTTCTCCAGTGTCATCTGACTGAATTCTCTTAACTTCTCCTTCAGTTTCCAGAGGTCTTCTTGCAGACTTTGACTTACTGTATTTGACGTGCCTGATCAGATGTGGGTTCCATACTGGTGCTGTGTACCCCCAATATGGGCCTGATGTGTGCTGTGTAGTGTCTCGTTTCTCTGTGTATTTACCCATTTGTGGTTGCAAGGGTCCATTCACAGCTCCTCTGTCCTTGTAAGAGAGAAAGAAAGACTAGAGAAAAGAATGAAAGTTTGCAATAAAGACGATGAATCCTGAGGGAGAGAATATAGATCAAGTAATATAAGGAAAATGTTTCATGAATATTAGATTTATCTGTAAAGGAGATACGAGATACTCTCTCTCTCTCTCTCTCTCTCTCTCTCTCTCTCATGACATATTTTTCATTTGTTTATATATATCTCATTAGTGGATAGTGTTTATAAATTTGCATAGAAGATTTATTCATGATTATCAGTGTATATATTCGTAATGTTACATGCGGCTTTTTCCTTCTGTTTTTGCTAGATTTATAATTCTTGCGAAATATGGATGTTTGGTCTTCATGTGTATGTTATATTCTCTTCATATTAATACGGTAAATCATTTAGCTGAGGCGGGTGAAATTCCAGGCTGTTGACGCTTAGATATTTCAAACATTTCTGACTAATGTCCAATTCTAAACAATTTAAACTTACAGCCAATTATTTTTGGTTAAGATGCATCAGCCTTAAACATTTACGCCGACGAGGTGAGGTCTACCTGAAGGATACCTGAGGATACCTGACGGATTCCTGGGGATACCTGAAAGATGCCTGAAGGATGCCTGGGGATTCCTGGAAGGATACCTGAAGAATGCTTCCAGGAGTCATCACCACTCCCCCATACCTGTCAGTTACGTTAGGTAAGATTTGTCAGGAAACAGGACAAGTATCGCGGGTCTTACTCTATGATGCCAGTTGCTGGAGTTTTTCTTCATCTGACCGAGTCCTTCTGGCTTACCGCTCCACCTCTGAAAATTTATGGTTATGATTGTAACCATTTTATCTTAACTGTCAGTGATGTACATTCGTTGTATATTATTCCCAGTGTAACTACAGATAACCGTTAGTGTTTGTATTTTTAAATGCCACCTGGGCTAGGCTAGCGTCCAATCAGCTAGCTCATCCAGGCTTAGTCGGGACAGTCGTACCAAGTCTACTTCTATTACTCTTCCAGTTAAGCCACAAACAACTCCAAGTAATAATATTCTCCGCCTTCACTCTAAGAACCCACGACATAATAATTTCAATATAAAGTTAGCAGTTGAACCTACGCACTCCAATAACAGTTCCGACCTTCAAGAATAAATGTTCGTTGAATTTCGATGATCAGAAGACTTGGGTTATTGCACAACTAAAAATTACATATGGCTTAAAAATGGGCAAAGGGCACTACACATTGCCAGCCGTTGGATGAACCTTTCTCCTAGAGGGACTAATCCCATCTACACACAGAAACCACGCCCTACGAAAGCAAAAAGACTACATACCCTCAATGAAGAGTAGGGGCGCCAGAGTACACTTAAGAGAAAACATAATAAATGGGTTCAGGGCCCAAGATTGTTCAGCAGGCTTCCACAGGCATAAGACCCCTGGCTGCCTTCAAGAGGGAGCTAGACAGACTTTTGAAGTCAGTACTGATCAGCCGAGCTGTGGTCTGTACGTTGAACTACGTGTGTCAGCAGTAACAGCCTGGTTGTTCAGGCCCTGATCCACCGGGAGGCCTGGTTAAGGACTGGGCCGCGGGGGCGCTGGACCCCGGAACACCTCCAGATAGTTGCAGCATCGTTGAAAATTTGAACAGATCAAATGAGGCGTTCTCAAGGTATTATCGAAAACCTTGAAGGACGAAAATGTTTGACTGGTGGAAGAGAGGTCAGGTTGACCGGTGGGGAGGGAGGCACGAGTGAAAGGGGAGGGAGGTCGAGTTGATCGGTGAGTGGTGGGAGGGAGGTCAGAGGGTTGACCGAGAGGGTGGGGAGGGAGGTCAGATGGTGGGGAGGAGGTCAGAGCAGATCGTGGAGTGAGTGGGGAGGGAGGCCGTTGATCGGTGAGTGGGGAGGAGGTCAGAGGCCCGGGTGAGTGGGGAGGAGGTCAGATGTTGATCGGTGGGGAGGAGGTCAGAGGTTGACCGAGCGGGGAGACGGTGAGTGGGGAGGAGGCAGCCAGAGGCGATCGGTGAGTGGGAGGATCAGTGAGGTGAGACTGATGTTGACTGGTGATGGGAGGAGGTCAGATGATCGAGAGTGGGAGGAGGTCAGAGGTTGACTGGTGAGTGAGGGAGGTCAGAGGTTGCGAGTGGGGAGGGAGGTCAGGAGGTTGACTGGCAGGAGGGTGGCTCAGAGGTTGACTGGCGAGTGGGGCGGAGGTCAGAGTCGAGTGAGTGGGGAGGAGGTCAGGATGTCGACCGGCAGGTGGTTGACTGGTGAGGCGGGAGGCCGAGTTGACTGGTGAGTGGAGGTCAGAAGGATTGGCGAGCATGGAGGTCGGGAGGTTGACCAGGAGTGGGGGAGGTCAGAGGTTGACCGGTGAGCGGGGAGGAGGCCAACCTCCGACCTCCCTCCCCACTCACCGGTCAACCCTGACCTCCCTCCCCACTCACCGGTCAACCTCTGACCTCCCCTCCCCACTCACCGGTCAACCTCTGACCTCCCTCCCACTCACCGGTCAACCTCTGACCTCCCTCCCCACTCACTGTCAACCTCTGACCTCCATCCCCACTCACCGGCCTGGACCTCCTCCCACCTAATTCTGTCAACCTCTGACCTCCCTCCCCACTCACCGGTCAACCTCTGACCTCCTCCCCACTCACCGGTCAACATCTGACCTCCCTCCCACTCACCGGTCAACATCTGACCTCCCTCCCCACTCACCGGTCAACCTCTCTGACCTCCCTCCCCACTCACCGGTCAACCTCTGACCTCCCTCCCCACTCACTGGTCAACCCCTGACCTCCCTCCCCACTCACCGGTCAACATCTGACCTCCCTCCCCACTCACCGGTCAACATCTGACCTCCCTCCCCACTCACCGGTCAACATCTGACCTCCCTCCCCACTCACCGGTCAACATCTGACCTCCCTCCCCACTCACCGGTCAACCTCTGACCTCCTCCCACTCACCGGTCAACATCTCCGACCTCCCTCCCACTCACCGGTCGTAACCTCTGACCTCCCTCCCACTCACCATCAACATCTGACCCTCCCTCCCCACTCACCGGTCAACCCTGACCCTCCCTCCCACTCACCGATCAACCTTCTGACCTCCCTCCCCACTCACCGGTCAACTCTGACCTCCCTCCCCACTCACCGGTCAACATCTGACCCTCCTCCCCACTCACCGGTCAACCTCTGACCTCCTCCCCACCTCACCGGTCAACACCTGACCTCCTCCCCACTCACCGGTCAACATCTGACCTCCCTCCCACCACCGGTCAACCTCTGACCTCTCTTTCCTTCCCACCAGTCAAACATTTTCGTCCTTCAAGGTTTTCTTGATAATACCTTAGAACGCCTCATTTGATCTTGTTCCAAATTTTCAACGATGCTGCATTATAACTATCTGAGGGTGTTCCGGGGTTTGAACGCCCCGCGGCCCAGTCCTTAACCAGGCCTCCCGGTGGATCAGGGGCCTGAACAACCAGGCTGTTACTGCTGACCACGTAGTTCAACGTACGAACCACAGCTCGGCTGATCGGGTACTGACTTCAAGAACCTGTCTAGCTCCCTCTTGGAAGGCAGCCAGGGGTCTTAAGGTACCTGGTGGAAGCCTGCTGAACAATCTTTGGGCCCTGAACATTTATTATGTTTTCTCTTATGTACTCATGGCGCCCCTACTCTTCATTGAGGGTATGTTGCACCGTCTGCCCAGTCTTTTGCTTTCGTAGGGCGTGGTTTCTGTGTGTAGATCTGGGACCAGTCCTCTAGGAGGGAAAGGTTCATCCAACGGCTGGCAATGTGTAGTGCCCTTTTTGCCCATTTTTTAGAGAGCCATATGTAATTTTTAGTTATTACGCAATAACTTAAGTCTCTTCTGATCATCGAAATTCCAACGAACATTTATTCTTAGAAGGTCGGAACTGTTATTGGAGTGCGTAGGTTCTAACTCGCTAACTTTATATTGAAATTATTATGTCGTGGGTCTTCTTAGAGTGAAAGGCGGAGAATATTATTACTTGAGTTGTTTGTGGCTTAACTGGAAGAGTAATAGAAGTAGACTTGGTACACGTGCTGTCCTTGACTAAGTTTCCGATGTCGACTAGCTGATTGGACGCTAGCCTAGCCCAGGTGGTATTTAAAAATACAAACACTAACGGTTATCCTGTAGTTACACTGGGAATAATATACAACGAATGTACATCACTGACAGTTAAGATAAAATGGTTACAATCATAACCATAAATTTTCAAGAGGTGGAGCGGTAAGCCAGAGGAAGGACCTGGTCAGATGAAGAAAAAACTCCAGCAGCGGGCCATCATATGAGTAAGACCTGCGATACTTGTCCTGTTTCCTGACAAATCTTACCTAACGTAACCGGGACAGGTATGGGGAGTGAGCGATGACTCCTGGAAGCATTCTTCAGGTATCCTTCAGGAATCTCCCAGGCATCCTTCAGGCATCTTTCAGGTATCATCCCCCAGGAATCCGTCAGGTATCCTCAGGTATCCTTCAGGTAGACCTCACCTCTCGTCGGCGTAAATGTTTAAAGGCTGATGCATCTTAACCAAAAATAATTGGCTGTAAGTTTAAATTGTTTAGGAATTGGACATTAATGAAATGTTTGAAATATCTGTGACGTCAACAGCCTGGAATTTCACCCGCCTCAGCTAAAATGATTTACCGTATTAATATGAAAGAATATAACATACATGAAGACCAAACATCCATATTTCGCAAGAATTATAAATCCTAGCAAAACAGAAAGGAAAAAAACCGCATGTAACATTACGAATATATACAATTGATAATCATGAATAAATCTTTCTATACAGAGTTTATAAACACTATCCACTAATGAGATATATATAAACAAATGAAAAATATGTCATGAGAGAGAGAGAGAGAGAGAGAGAGAGAGAGAGAGAGAGTATCTCGTACTCTTTACAAAGATGATCTAATATTCATGAAACATTTTCCTATATTACTTTATTCTATATCTTTCCTTCTAGGATTCATCGTCTTTATTGCAAACTTCATTCTTTTCTCTAGTCTTTCTTCTTACAAGTGACAGAGGAGCTGTAGCTGGACCCTTGCAACCAAAATGGGTAAATACACAGAGAAACGAGACACTACACGGTACACATCAGCCCATATTGGGGTACACAGCACCAGTATGGAACCCACATCTGATCAGGCACGTCAAGAAATTACAGTAAGTGCAAAAGTCTGCAAGAAGACTAGTCCCGGAGCTGTGAGGGAGAAGTTAAGAGAATTCAGTCAGATGACACTGGAGAACAAGAGTGACAGGGATATATGATATGATAACGAAGTACAAAATACTGAGACGAACTGACAAGGTGAAGAGGGGCAGAATGTTTCAGAGACGGGATACAGGGAACAAGAGGGCACAGCTGGAAGTTGAAAACCCATATGAGTAATAGGGATCTTGCGAACATTTCTTCAGCCTTAGAGTTGTAAAGAAGTGCAACAATCTGGAAACTAGTGTCAGCTTAGAGGGAGGATACATACGTAGCTTTAAGATGAGGTACGATAAGGCTCTTAAAGCCAGGAAAAAGTGGACCTAGTATTGGAAGAGCGAAGAGGCGGGGGCCAGGAGCTGTGAATCGACCCCTGTAACCACATATAGGCGAGTACACACACACACACACAGCCTTACTTTTTTCTTCTACACATCGTGCCCAACTTCTCTTCTTGTTCTTGTTGTTTTCGTCCTCCCGTGATGTTCAGGCAGGCACCCCCCTCCCTCCATCCCTCTCCTCCCTGGTTAGGATGAACACAACACAACCCTCCAGCATACAAGTGACCTAGGTCATTACTCTCTCTCTCTCTCTCTCTCCTGTTATTTTAATGAACAAATCATCTTTCTCTGTCACTTCGGAGCTGCCTTTGTCTTGTTTCCTTTCTTAATTACTTCCCGCTTTCTTATCTATATACTTAATTCTCCCTCTTCATTTTCCTGAAATTCCGCTTTTTGTCATTTCTCAATGCCTCCTGGTTCTCAAGTTTAAGGCTTTGCGTGCTTGTCCCACCTTTCCTTTATCTCTGCTTGCTTACTCCCACCCTACATCTTTCTGCCATTCTCCATTCTTGCTACGACCCCACCTTTCTGTCTGTCCCATCCTGTCATTCTGCTTGCAGTCCAAGGGTCAGACTGCAGGAGTAGGAAACTCTTTGAAACCGGTCACAGTCTGCGTTTATACCTGCTTGTCCGCTCCTACATCATCCACTCCTGTTAGTTGGCCTTCCTCGCTGCTGCCTCCTCCTATACTCCTCTTCCCTCTCCTCACTACCAGTGCCTCAAGACCCAGGGGAAGGGAGGGGAGGCACTGCACACTACACAAGCACGATACATTCCCTACTCTCCAACCCCCCACCAGCACAACTTTATATTACCTCAGATAGGCCAACATGAGAGATGGTGAAGAGGGAAAGAACTCCAGTGGAAATAAGTCACTTTATCTGGCTTTTTTGGGTTATCCTAGGTTATCTACGCATATGCCATTATGATGTACGATAATTTATGTAGAACCACTTATGTACTGTACCTAAATAAACTTACTTACTAACCAAGTAATAGTAATGCCAGAGCTTGACAAGTTTCCATGCATTGTTTACGTAGTCGCGTCAATATTCAAGTATACAGGTTGTAATGGCCTGGTGATAACGGCAAGCTGTCGAAACGGGAAGCAAGTCAAAATTCACGACGCTCTAATAACTGGGCCATCAATCAGGATTGTGTGAATACTCACCTATTTGTGGTTGCAGGGTCGATACATAGCTCCTGGCCCAGCCTCTATTGATCGCTACTTGGTCCTCTCTCCCTGCTCCATGAGCTTTATCATACCTCGTCTTAAAACCATGTATGGTTCCTGGGTTCCACTACATCACTTGCCAATCTATTCCACTTCCTGACAACTCTATGACTAAAGAAATACTTCCTAACGTCTCTTTGAATCATCTGAGTCTTCAACTTCCAATTGAGACCCCTTGTTGCTGTCCCATCTCTGGAACATCCTGTCTCTGTCCACCTTGTCAATTCCTCGCAGTATTTTGTAAGTCGTTACTCATGTATCCCCTAACCCTCCTGTACTCCAGTGTCGTCAGGCCGATTTCCCTTAACCTTTCGTTGGACATTCCCTTTAATTCTGGAACTAGCCTTGTTGCAAACCTTTGCACTTTCTTTAATTTCTTGACGTGTTTGACCAGGTGTGGGTTCCAAACTGGTGCTGCATACTCCAGTATGGGCCTGACGTACACGGTGTAGAGAGTCTTGAACGATTCCTTACTGAGGTATCGGAACAAGACTCAGGTTTGCTAGGGAGCCCTTATGCTGCAGCAGTTATCTGGTTGATGTGAGCCTCATGAGATGTGCTCTGTATTATACTCACCCCAAGATCCTTTTCCTTGAGTGAGGTTTGCAGTCTTTGATCACCTAGCCTATACTCTGTCTGTGGTCTTCTTTGCCCTTCCGCGATCTTCATGACTTTGCTATCGCGGGGTTAAATTCAAGAAGCTAGTTGCTGGACCAAGCTTCCAGCCTGTGTGTGTGTGTGTGTCGTGCCGAATAGGTAAACTTGCGATTTTGGCTTCAATAGCAACGCTCTTCTTGCCGAATAAGGCAAGCGAAAAATTTTGTGCATGCAATAATTTCGCAAAAATCATTTTGAACGTAAAGAAAAAAATATTTCATTGTGTTTGTTTATTATTAAATTATTGTAAACTTATCTAAAATATATTTAGTTGGATTATTATTAAATTAAATTGTGCTTGTTATAATAAGGTTAGGTAAGTTTTCTAAGGTTCTTTCGTACAGAATTATTATTTTTTACATTAACATAAATGAAAAAAATATATCTTTAAACGCATAAGAGGAAATTTTAGAAAGGACTTAATTTTAAAATGAGTTCTATAATTGGCCAGTTTTACCTATTCGGCAAGACATACATATATATATACATATATATATATATATATATTAATGCATCCACGAACGATTGGTTTTAAGCGAATATTATTGCGACTGGCTGGGAATCGAACCTCCGATATTTTAGCACGTCGACCGGGAAGCCCAAGGCAAAATTCCGAGATGTCTTAGTCCACTCGGCCATCAATGCTTCAAACATCAGGTGCCCAGACATGTCACCCCTGATGCCAGCACATACCCGGCCGTGGAAGCTAAGCAAGACTAATTTCATTCTCCCGTTTGGAATAACAGTCTTCACAAGCAGCACACATTAATACATCCACGAACGATTGGTTTTAAGCAAATAACAATACTGCGACTGGAAAAGTGTAGTTAACAACTTAAGAGAGGAAAGCATTGGATGTACTGTGATTTACCTGTGACCAGTTTCTTAAGTCATCCCACTTCTGGTAGTGTACAGCTTCCTACCTGCCTTCCCTCCTGACTGCTTGCTTGCTTCCTTGCTTGCCTCTCTCTCCTTTCTTGTCTCTAAATCTGCCTGTTTGACTGCTTTCTATGTTTCCCTGCCTGATTGCCTGCTTCCTTGTCTGCTTGCATGCATTCCTTCTTGCCTGCACGCATGTCTGCCTACCAGCCTTCCCAAGGCCTGTCTGTTTTCTTGTCCGCCCACCTGTCACCCTGCCCGGCCACAGTCTGGGCTGTGGGAGTGTGCTCAACAAAATGTCACCAAGATGACTGGAGCGAGGGTCGGCGCCCCCCAGGATAATGCAACACGTAAATATTTACACACCTGGAGGACCCATGTTTACAAGTGGTCAGCGCATTATTTACCATATTTCAGGAAGAAAAAATGGGAAGAAACTTACGAGAACAATTATTTCTGCATGAAAATACCAGTAAAAATTATTTTTTTATAATGGTTTAAATTCAATTTACATGTTCATATCAAACAAATGCAATGAAAAAATTATTCAAATGTACATATGGAGGCTACAAGTGAACCCACATGGAGAAAGTTACAAGAACCCACATGGAGAAAGCTACAAGGAACCCACATGAGAAAGTTACAAGTGAACCCACATGGAGAAAGTTACAAGTGAACCCATGGAGAAAGTTACAAGTGAACTCACATGGAGAAAGTTACAAGTGAACCCACATGGAGAAAGTTACAAGTGAACCCATTTGGAGAAAGTTACAAGTGAACCCACATGGAGAAAGTTACAAGTGAACCCACATGGAGAAAGTTACAAGTGAACCCACATGGAGAAAGTTACAAGTGAACCCACATGGAGAAAGTTACAAGTGAACCCACATGGAGAAAGTTACAAGTGAAACCCACATGGAGAAAGTTAAACAGTAGGTAAAAGTAGTGCTGTATTTTCGGCTAACAAGTGAGAATCATCAAATTAACAGACTGAATGTTGCTCCAGGAAGACATACAATGATGCTCTTATGTTTCTTCTGTCTATGAGGGTTCGCCTCCACCACTGACCTGCAGTTAACGCATTTTTTGTATCTGGTTATGACTTTAAAATTCATAACCACGAGAAATATCAATATGAATTAAAGTTTATTCCCGACGAGTACCGTCATACCGATATTGCCCCCGTCTGAGTGTTCTTATAACTCACCGAGCGGAGGGTCTGAATTCATGGTAAGCCAATCCTAAATCTAGCAAGCCACTGCGTTATCCACTGTACCATGACGGCCAAATAAGATTCATCAAACTAGGAGGTATAAGTTTACTGGACGAAGATTAACTTGTAATTAGTAAGTTAGAAACAAGCATGCAAGCCTTGAGTGATGTAATCAAGACACACACACACACACACACACACACACACACACACACACACACACACACACACACACACACACACACACGATAAAGTTCAGGCAGCAGGGTGAGAGTGGACCTAGTAGCTCATCGAAGAGGTGGGGCTAGGAGCGGGAATCGATTCCTGCAACCACAAATGAGTACACACACACACACACACACACACACACACACACACACGCACACGCACACGCACACGCACACACAAACAAACACACACATACAGTGGTGGAATGGAGCGCAAGCCACAACAGCAGAAGCTAAGATACAGAGCTTAGAACAGAACTAAAATCTGAAACAGTCCAAGCAACCAAAGGGCAGTATGGGCATGACATTGGGATCTGCTACATCAGTAACAAACGAGGGGACTGTAGGGAACACAGGAGTTATAGTATACGCGGAGGCCACGGACCACCGTGGAGCCCGGGGAAAGACGAGGAGCACACCAGGAACAAATGAGGGTACTGAAGAAAGAACTAACCTATATGCAGAGGCTATGACAGACCACAACAGTGCCCAGGAAAAGTTGAGAAGGGAAAACGACAGTCCACTGAGCGCAGGGACATCAGAAAGGGAAGAGATCTGGGGAAGGAACACTGCAATGGATGCAACTACATCGACTCAGGGAATGCAAAGGGAAATACAGTGGGAGGATGAAAGGGAGAGGTCATGTTTGTTGCTGGGCTCCAGGATGTTGAAGGGGAAACTTACGAAGCAAGAAGACAGGGGGAGAAAAGCGATTGAAATTATCATGAAAGCCATAGGAGAGGATGACATGACCCAGCTGACAAATTTCTGAGAATAGGGGGGTTTGCAAGAGGAATAAAACGTCCGGTCGGATTTTCGAGGCAGAATTGGCCCGAAACAGAATCCTGCTGGAGAAAGCCTGACTATGGGACACATCGGCGTACTGGAGGGTGTACCTTGACTGGAGACAGAACACAAGAAGAAAGGCAGAAACTGAAAGAGAGGGTAGAAAGACGCAAGGAGGAAAGAGAGTGAAAGACGGAGATGAGCAGGAGAACTCAGGACTCAGGAGGAAGAGCAAATACAACCTTCATCAGAACTACGCACCAGAAGGGCCTCAACCATGACAACCCCAATGCAATCAATCTAATCCAAAACCCACATACTGTAACCACTGGCCCCCACCCCCTCATCACAAACTCCAACTCCACAGCTTTACCCCATAGTTCCCTGCCAGGTCCCCTTACTCCTCAACCCCAACGCGTTCTCCCCAGACCACAGTTTTAAAAAGGAAGCTGAAGGTTTGGTATACAAATGCAGATGGAATAACGAATAAATGTGAGGAGTGGTAATGAAAGAATCAAGAAGACGTCCCAAGACATCATAGCACTCGAAGAAATGAAACTCACAGGGATAACATATACAATCTTTCCCACCCAGATACCAAATCCTGAGGAAAGATAGAGGGAGCAGAGGGGGAGGAGGAGGTGCACTGCTCATCAAAACTGATGGGGATTTGAGGAAATGGATGAAATGGACGAAATGGTGAAAGCGACTACATAGTAGGTATAATTCAGTCTGAGGGACATAAGTTAGTCATTGCAGTGATGTACAACCTGACACAGAATTGCAGGAGGCCCAGAGAAGAATATGAAGAGAGCAACAAAGCAATGGTGGACACACTAGCTGAGGTGGCCAGAAGAGGTCACACGGGTAGACCAAAGCTACTAGTTATGAGTGATTTCAGTCACAAAGAGATTGATTGGGAAAACCTGAGCCACATGTGGGCCCCGAACATGGAGAGCCAAGATGATGGATGTGGTACTGGAAAACATCATGCATCAACATGTGTTATGACACTATAAGAGAGAGAGAGGGAGGGATGAACCAGCAAGACTGGACCTCGTATTCACCTTGAGTAGCCTTGGACATCGAGGGCATCATATATGAAAGTGCACTCAGAGCTAGTGATCACATGGTTCTGAACTTTGAATACATAGTAGAGTTGCTGGGTGAGAGGTTAACAGGGGTAGGAGGGAAAAGCCAAACTACAAAAAGGGGGACTACACAGGCATGAGGAACTTCTGAGAGAGGTTCAGTGGGAAAGAGAATTGGTAGGAAAATCAGTAAACGAAATGTACTACATGACAACAAAATGCAAGGAGGTAGAGGAGCGGTTTGATCTCAAGAGCAACAGAAATAATGGGAAGACCAGAACGAGCCCTTGATTTACCCAAAGGGGCAGGGAGGTAAAAACCAAGTGTACTAGAGAATGTAAAAGTACAGAAGAAAAGGACCCAGGAAAATAAGGAGATAAGTCGAAGAGCCCGAAATAAGTAAGCGCAGATAAAGAGAGGGCCCAGTGGCAGTACGAAAACGACACTGCATTGAAAGTCGAGTCTGACCTGAAGCTGTTGTATAGCCACATCATGAGGAAGACAACAGTCAAGGACCAGGTAATCAGGCTGAGGAAGGAAGGTGGGGAGTTCACGAGAAACGACCAAAAAAGTATGTGGAGGAGTTCAACATGAGATTTAAGGAAGTATTTACAGTGGAGACAGAAAGGACTCTGGGAAGTCAGAACAGGGGGGTACACCCAACAAGGTATATACAAACAAGTGCTGGATGAAATACACACAACCGAGGAGGTGAAGAAGCTGTTAAGTGAACTTGATGCTTCAAAGGCGGTGTGAGACTGGACATCTCTCCGTGGATCCTTAGAGAGGAGCAGAGACGCTGTGTGCCACGAACAACAATTTTCAAATACATCCATTGAATCTGGACAACTACCTGAGGTATGGAAGACGGCAAATGTAGTCCCATTTTCAAGAGACAGACATGAGGCACTAAACTACAGACCAGTGTCACTGACGTGTATGTTATTATGCAAAGTCATGGGAAGATTATCAGAGAGTGGTGGAGCACAGGGATCAGTTTTGGGTAACATACCCCTCCCTCTATAGATTCTCCTGGTGTCTACTCTATTTCTCTTGCCCTCCTGTCCTCTGTACTGGAGAAACTGCCTGATCTCTTCTGATGATCTTAGGGAGCACAAAAATAGTGTTAGGCTTGACGACACTAATAATGCTCTTTCTGTCATGTCAGAGATCACAGTCATCCTATTGATTGGTCTTCTGCAAAACTGTCTACCCTACGTCCAACTTTCATAGTCGCCGTCTGGTTGAATCCTCCCTTATACACAACTTTCCCTGTATGAATCTTTAGCCCTGGCTTTGTCTCTGTAGATGCTTTCCTCTCCCATTACATTGTTAAATGCTCCAAACTTCAGAACACCCGTGACTTAACCTGATTCCTTCCCCTTCTATCTCTTCCCTTCTTCCTTTCTTCTGGGTTTTCTTCTTTTCTTTTGCCTTGTATTTGTCCTTCTTAGTTTGATTTCATTTTCATTTTTTCCCCTCTGTGTTCTTGTCCTTACCCTATGCGGGCCACCAGCTTCTTTGCAGTGCTCCTTTCCTTAGAATTGACTGACCTCCACTACTACTACTACCACTACCACCTCCATTATTACCCTCCACCACTTTCTTGTGCCCCGTCTGCCTGCCTATAAATACCCCTTCTACCTGTCCTTTGTGTTAGTGTGACTTTGTAAATGGTCCAGTCGGACCGAAACGTCGTCGTAAGCTCCTCTTTATATGTGCGGGTTGTGTGTGTGTATCAGTCCTGGGACCAGTGCTGTTTTTGGTATAAGTGAATGACATGATGGGAAGGGATAGACTCAGAAGTGTCCCTGTTTGCAGATGATGTGAAGTTAATCAGAATTAAATCGGATGAGGATTAGCAACTGGCTGATCCCTCATCCAGTAACTAGCTCCTTTAATTCAACCCTGCCAAATGCAGGGTCATGAAGATCGGGGAAGGGCAAAGAAGACCGCAGAAAGAGTACAGGCTAGGTGGCCAAAGACTGCAAACCTCACTCAAGGAAAAGGATCTTGGGGTGAATATAATACAGAGTACATCTGTGGCTAATATCAACCAGAGAACTGTTAAAGCATATGGGCGCCTGGCAAACCTGGTTAAGTCAGGCCCATACTGGAGTATGCAGAACCAGTTTGGAACACACACCTGGTCAAATACGTCAAGAAATTAGAGAAAGTGCAAAGGTTTGCAACAAAGACTAATTCTAAAGCTAAGGGGAATGCCCTACGAAGAAAGGTTAAGGGAAATCGGCCTGACGACACTGGAGGACAGGAGGGTTAGGGAAAACATGATAACGACATACAATATACTGCGAAGAATTGACAGAGTGGACAGAGCCAGGATGTTCCAGAGATGGGACTCAGAAACAAGGGGTCACAATTGGAAGCTGAGGACTCATATGTGTCAAAGAGGATGTAAGGAAGTATTTCTTCAGCCATAGAGTTGTCAGGGAGTGGAATAGTCTGGCAAGTGACGTAGTGGAGGCAGGAACCATACATAACCAAGACGAGGCGACAAAGCTCATGGAGCAGGGAGAGAGATGACCAGCGATCAGTGAAGAGGCAATAAAGTAATAAACAGCATCTGTAAATAACCCACAGAGGTAAAAATAGAACTTAAGGCCTTTTTATTCCTAGTTGGAATCCTCGACCAAAGCTGAGCCGATAATGAGTGATAATTATAATAAAGAAATCATGTACTCTGGACAGTGCCGAGGAGCTGCCAGGATCTTCAATAGACACAGGACATTCCAGAATATTGAAAAAGTTAATGTGGAATCCACATTAACCTACGGAATGGACAGGAGACACTGGACAAAGTGCCATTATCTCTGACGTAAATGTCTCTTATTTCCCTCCCTCCAAAAAAGAAAAGTCAGTCAGAAAATGTGTTTACACTTGATGAGAGTCTTCTTCCTGAGAAAACTAGCATGGTTTTAAGGGATGGGAAATCTTGTCTTAAATAAAGCAAGAGAGACAGTGATGGATGGCGTCCATTTTCCTCAATTGCAAGAAACCATTTGACGGTCTCGCCGTGGAGACTGAAGCAAAGAATGGATTAATGGTACCTAAGAGACACAAAATTAAGTGTGTAGGAATAGAAACATCACAATCTTACTGATAAGGCACTGGCTAGTGATAGTGAACCAGTTCCCTCAAAAAAAAATTTGGTGTGCCTGCTGTAGAGACAACATTAATAAAGAACATAATTAGTGGATTGGAGGACATTAATGAACTGAAATGCTAAAATCATGGAGATGGAGACAAGATAAAAAGTAAAACCGCAGGAGAGTCGTAGGAAGTTAGGGAAAGCCTTCCTTGGAGAAGGGGAATGAGCTAGAGTCTGAAATGGTAGAAGATAACTCCAGAAACAGCTTCAAGAGCAGGTATGACAAGACCCAGCAGAGGAATCAGTAAAGCCAAGTGATACAGTTTACGCGGCGCATACACGAAGTAATGGATCGACTCTAAGGAATAAATCGTCGATGAGTTGAGGGAAACCCACATATTTCCATCTCCATTAGTGATCGAAATAAACTAGTCTCTTTACACTGCTTCTCTCTACACTTGTTTCTTCAGTTCATCGGACAAGACCATACACCTTAGTAAGTCATCACAAATCATACACAATGAATGACAGAGGCGACAAAAAGGCATTAATTAAGAAATTTCAAAAACATGTTTACCCAGGGGATAAAAACAAATCAACAATGGGCAAAATCGAAGAAATTGCCCATGGATAAAAATAATAAATCAATTATTACAGAATAATACGTTATGAAATTCCCATCCTTCTGTCTGGTTCCTCTCTATCATTACCTAACAACTGCCTTCTTCCGACTGACCATCAATTCTGCTGAAAAAGACAAGTACACTAATAGGAAAGCTACCACTGTTCTTCCCCCATCCTCCCCATTATCCTTGCTATCCCTTCAATTTCTTATCACATCTCTTCCGTCCTCCACTCTTCCACCCTTTACCCTCTGACCCATGTGATTTTTCCAGGCATTAAACCTCCTCTTTTTTTTAATCCATCTCATGTATTGTCGCGACAATCACGCCGCAGCCCCAGCCACGTTGATTCTGTTACTGCACCCGCAGCCAATGATGTTTCCTGCCACCTCTCCTGCAGCCAATGTTGATTCAAGCCACCGCTGCGACAGCCAATGTTGATTTCTCGCCACCGCTGCTACAGCCAATGTTGATTCCCGCCACTGTTGCCGCAGCCAATGTCGATTCCTGCCACCGCTGCCGCAGCCAATGTTGATTCCTGCCCCCAGTGCCACAGCCAGTGTTGATTCCTGCTACCTCCTGCAGCTAATGTTGATTTCTGCCACCAATGCCACAGCCAGTGTTGATTCCTGCCACCGCTGCCACAAACCAATGTTGATTCCTGCCACCTCTCCTGCAGCCATTGTTAATTCCTCGCCACGATGGCCGCAGCTGTTGATTCCGCCACCGGTGCCACAGCCCGTTGATTCCGCCACGGTGCCGCAGCTAAAGTTGATTCTGCCACTGTTGCCACAGTCAATGTTTATGCCACTGTTGCCACAGTCAATGTTTATGCCACTGCTGCCACAGCCAATGTTGATTCATGTCACCACTGCCACAGCCAATGTTGATTCTGCCACCTATGCTGTCATTAATGTTGCTGCCATTATTGCCATCACAGTTACCATATTTCCTCTTCCTCCTCCACCTCCGTCGCCGTCGCCGCCGTCGCCGCCGCCGCCGCCGCCGCCACCTTCTGCTTTTATATTTTTACCAGACACCAATTCTTCCCCTAACAGAGTACGAAGATTAAGCACACACACACTGAATACAAGAGTGGTAGAAGCAAGGTAGATACACAGCTTTAGGAGCAGGAATGAGCAGTAATAAGAGGGGCTAACACCAGTAATGTCAGTCAACGAAACTTCTTAAGAGGCGGGGCCAGTAGCCAGGACTCGACCCCCCAACAAGCAAATCGGCGAATACACAACTGAGAACAATGAATTCTGAATAAAGACTGAAGGCTTTAGAAATGTCCTCGTTGCAAGACAATAGAGATACGAGAGCTTAATAAAATTAATAAAATAACGTAAAAAAGTCAGCGAGGATTTCTTGGGAGCCATCATTAGTGACCAAGAGGCCATATACAGACCAAGAAGAAATAGAAGAAACAAGAGGCCACAGGCAGAACAAGAGGCCACAGGCAGAACAAGAGGCCACAGGCAGAACAAGAGGCCATAAGTAGACCAAGAAGAAATAGGCAGAACAAGAGGCCACAGGCAGAACAAGAGGCTATAGGCAGAACAAGAGGCTATAGGCAGAACAAGAGGCTAGGCAGAACAAGAGGCTATAGGCAGAACAAGAGGCTATAGGCAGAACAAGAGGCTATAGGCAAAACAAGAGGCTATATGCAGAACAAGAGGCTATAGGCAGAACAAGAGGCTATAGGCAGAACAAGAGGCTATAGGCAGAACAAGAGGCTATAGGGCAGAACAAGAGGCTATAGGCAGAACAAGAGGCTATAGGCAGAACAAGAAGATACAGGAAGAACAAGAAGCCATATCGACACTTAGTAAGAAACAGTGCAGAAGAGATATTAAAAACTAGTTCACACCTGACAGACCTGGGTGAAGGCTGGAATAAAACCAGAGATAAACCGCGCCAAAAACTAATGCAAATTTCAAGAACTTACATGAAAATCATCATGAAGTACACTTAGTGTATGTGCTGACTGACTTTTCAGCACTTTTGATGTACCTCTGAAGGGTTTCGCGAGTTTCCTTCTCTCGCGGCTCTGTCCCGGACCAATAAATGAACAGTGATAATCTCTATAGCAGCGAGGACCGCGAAGGAGAAGTCGAAGGAGACATGATTGCGACATACAAAAATACTTTTGATGAAATGACACTGCAGATAGGGATGCATGAGCTAGAGACATTAAAAGTTAGCTAAGGAAACACATCATCATCATAATAATATCTTAATTAAGGCACATGTACAAGGCAAGCCTAGCTGACATCCATACATACTACTATACAGAAAGCCTCTTGTTATGCTCTCAGAGTATTTCGGGCAAATTAGGTCAGTTTGTCCTAGGATGCGACCCATATCAGTCGACTAACTCCAGGTATCCATTTTACCGATGGGGAACATGCCAGAAAGAGATGTCGGGAATTACTTCTTCAGTTTGAAGGCGGTAGAAACACATGGTTGTATTTTTTACGATGTGGCGGGGGAAAAAAACCACAGTTTCAAGAACAACTATAAACTAAAAATGAAATTGGGTTTTTTCCTTTTTTAAAACAATGTTAAAACAATGTTTTCATATGAATATTTTTTTTTTTAAAGGGGGGAAGAAAAAAACCCCCATGGTGGGGCAGGGACAGAGAGTGACAAAAAAGGGGGATGGAAAAGCAAAAAGGGGGGGAGGAGGACAGGAAAGACAGAGTGAAGATATATAGAGACGGAAAATTAAAAACTAAACCCCAAAAGGGAAAGGGAAAAAGGCAGAAAAAAAAGAGTGGGGGAGAGGAAGACGGAAGGCAAAGAGAGAGGGGGAGAGGATGAAAGACGAAGGAAAGGGGAAAAAAGGGGAGTACACGGCAAAAATAGAACAGAGGAGGAAAGATTCCCCCAAAAAAACTGAAGGGGGGGAAAAAAACCCAAAAGATAAAAAAACAGCCTCACGAGACGGAAAGTGAGACAAGAAAAAGAGAACAGAAGAATCTTTGGCAGGAGAGAGATGAAGAATGATTTTTAAAAAAGAGAGAATCCGGGAACCCCGAGATGGCCTAAAAAAGGGCCATTGAAAGTATAAAAATAAATGCGTGGGGAAAAAAAAAGAGGGGGGAAAGTAAGGTGTGGGGGAGGAGGGTGAAGGTGGTCAGGGGGGTAATATTGGAGGGGGCAGACATAGGAGGTTAAAAGACGAAGTGGTCAGAGAAGGAGGGGTGGACGTGGATGACAGAGGTCAGTGGAGGGTGAGGGGGGTCAAAAGGTGGGGGGAAACAAAGGTGGAAGAAAAAGGCAGGTTGGGGAGGAAAGGTAATAAAGTAGATGGAACAAAAATGGCAGGGGAGATTGGGAAATGGAATAGATATAGGAAGGAAAATAGGGGGGGAAGGGGTGAGGATAGGGGCAGGGAGAGCTGGGGGGTCATGAGACAGAGCTGGGGGTCATGAGAGAGCTAGGGAGTCGAGGGAGAAGCTAGGGGCCATGAGAGGGAGCTAGGGGGAAAGGGAAAGGGTTTGGGGGTTGAGAGGAGCTAGGGGATAGAGGGGGGGCTGGGGGGGGTCATGAGAGGGGGAACTATGGGGGCATGGGGAGGAGAGCGGGGGGGGCCCTGGGGGGGAAAAGGGGGTTTGGGGGGTTTTGGGGGGGGGCTTGAGGTCATAAAAAGCTTTTGGGGCCAAGGGGAGGAAGAGTTAGGGGGAGGGCATGGAGGGAGCTGGGGGGGCATGAGAGGGGGAACTAGGGGTCATGAAGGGGGAAAAAAGGGGGGGGTCATGAGAGGGAACTAGGGGAGGGCATGAGAGGGGGAGCTGGGGGGGGCATGGGGGAGGCTTTGGGAAGGTCATGAGAGGGGGGGCTAGGGGAGCCCTGAGAGGGGGGCTTTAAGGGGGGGTGAGGGGGGGGAGCTAGGGGGGGGGCATGGGGAGGCTAGGGGGGGGGGCATGAGGGGGAGCTAGGGGGGGTCATGGAAAAGGGGGGGGGCAAAAGGGGGGGTCATGAGAGGGGGACGGGGGGGTCAAGAAAGGGGGAGCTAGGGGGAGGACATGAGAGGGGGGGGCTAGGGGGTGGTCATGAGAGGGAGAGCTGGGGGGGGAAGGGGGCATTGGGAGAGGGGAGCTAGTTGGAAAGGGGGTGAGAGGGAGAGCTAGTTGGAGGGCATGAGATGGGGGGCTAGTTGGAAATTGAAGGGGGAACTAGGGGGCATGGAAAAAGGGGGGAAATAGGGGGGGGGTGAGAGGGAGAGCTAAAAGGGGGCAGAGAGGGGGGGTAGGGGGGGGTCATGAGAGGGGGAGCTGGGAGGTCATGGAGGGGGGCTGGGGGGGGTCATGAGAGGGGGCTAGGGGAAAAAGGGCATGAGGGGAGGGGGTAGGGGGGGAAAACATGGGGGAGAGCTAGGGAAAGGGGGTGAGAGGGAGGCTAGGGGGGGTCATGAGAGGGAGAGGGGGGGGGGAGGTTTTTTTAGAGGGGGGGCTAGGGGGGGTCATGAGGGGAGCTGGGGGGGGTCATGGAGGGGGAGCTAGGGGGGGTCCGGGGGGGAGAGCTAGGGGGAGGTCAAAAAAGGGAGGCTGGGGGAGGACCGGGGGGGAGAGCTAGGGGGGGGTCATTTGGGGGGGAAGCTAGGGAAGGTCATGGGGGGAGCTAGTTGGGGGTCATGAGAGGGGGAGCTAGTTGGAGGTCATGAGAGGAGGGAAAACTAGTTGGAGGTCATGAGATGGAAGGGTAGTTGGAGGGGTCATGAGAAGGGGGAACTAGGGGGGGCATGGGGGGAAACTAAAGGGGGTTTTGATAGGGAGGCTAGGGGGTTCATGAGAGGGAGAAAGGAGGTCATGAGGGGGAAAAAGAAGGGGGGGTCATGGGGGGAGAGATGAGGGGGTCATGAGAGGAGGCTGGGGGAGGTCATTGGAGGAAACAAAGGGGGTCATGAGAGGAGGGAAATAGGGAGGTCATGAGGGGGAAGCTAGGGGGCTCATGCAGGGAGAGCCAGGGGGGGTCATGAGAGGGAGGCTAAGGGGGGGCATGGAGGGGGAAACTAGGGGTTGAGGGGAAAATTAAGGGGGCATGGGGGAGCTAGGGGTATGGAGGGAGGCTAGGGGGGGGTCATGAGAGGGGAACTGTTTGGGGGCATGTGAGGGGGGGGTGGGGGGGGGTCATGAGAGGGGGAAAATTTTGGGGTTGGGGGGAGGGAAAAGGGTATGAGGTTAGAAAAACTATGGGGCCATGAGAGGGGAAAAAGTTGGGGGGGGTCTTGGGGGAGGGAGAACTAGGGGGGCATGAGAGGGAGGCTGGGGGGCATGAGAGAGCTAGGGGAGGTCATGAGAGGGAAAAGCAAGGGAGGTCATGAGGGGGGGAGCTAGGGGAGGTCCCGGAGGGGGGCTAGGGAAGGTCATGAAAGGAGAGCTAGGGGGAAGGGCATGAGAGGGAAAGGGGGGGAGGTCATGAGAGGGAGAGCTAGGGGAGGTCGGAGGGGGGAGAGCAGGGGAGGTCATGTGGGAGAGCTGGGGAGGTCATGAGAGGGGGGCTAGGGGGGGGGTCATGGGGGGGAGGCTAGGGGGGGTCCAAAAAAGGGAGGCTGGGGAGGCGGGGGGGGAGGGGCTAGGGGTGGTCATGAGAGGGAGAGCTAGGGAAAGGGCATGGGGAGGAAGCTAGTTGGAAGGGCATGGGGGGAAACTAGTTGGAGGTCATGGGGGTGGAGAGCTAGTTGGAGGTCATGAGAGGGGGGGAACTAGGGGGGTCATGAGAGGGATAACTAAGGGGGTTTTGATAGGGAGAGCTAGGGGGGGTTTTGAGAGGGGGGAAAGGGGAGGTCATGGGGGGAGAGATAGAGGGGGGTCATGAGAGGGAGGCTAGGGGAGAGGTCATTGGAGGGAAGCAAAGGGGGTCATGAGGGGGGAGAACTAGGGGGGTCATGGGAGGGAGGCTAGGGGGGGTCATGAGAGGGGGGCCAGGGGAGGGGTTGGGGGGGGAGAGCCAGGGGGGGGTCAGGGAGGGGGAGCCATGGGGAGGTCATGGAGGAAGGGTAGGAGGGTCATGAGAGGGGGGAGATAGGGGATGGAGGGAGAGCTGGGGGGTCATGGGGGGAGCTTGGGGGTTTTTGGGGGGAGAGCTGGGGGGTTTTATGAGAGGGGAGCTAGGGGGGTTTATGGGAGGGAACAGAGGTCATGAGAGAGAATGCTAGGGGGGAAGTCATGAAAGGCTAGGGGTCATGAGAGGGAGAGCTAGGAGGGGCATGAGATGGAGAGCTAAGGGGGCATGAGATAGAGCTAGGGGGTCATGGGGAGGGAGCTAGGGGGTGAAAGGGGGAGACAGGGGGTCATGGGGAACTAGGGGTCATGAGAGGGTAGGGGTCATGAGAAAGGGGGGGCTAAAAAAGGGTTATGAGAGGGAAAAAGGGGGGTTTGGGGAAACTAGGAAGGGTTTATGAAAGGGGGGCAGGGGTTCATGGGGAGCCAGGGGGGCCCTGAGAGAGGGCTAGGGGGGTTTATGAGAGAGAGCCAGGGGGCATGAGGGGGGGGAGAGCTAGGGGTCATGAGAAGCTAGGGAAATAAGGGGAAGAGCTAGGAAAGCCATGATCTAAAGGGGGGCCCTGGGAAAAAGCTAGGGGGGTTTGAAAGAGGGGGGCTAGAGGGGGCCCTGGGGAAACGCTATGGGGGCCATGAGAGAGCTAAAGGGGGGCA
>WNWK01022267.1:0-5000 GCA_009830355.1 Cherax destructor
ATGTTGATGAATTCAAGGCCAGCAAAGGCTGGTTCGAAAATTTCAAGAAGCGAAGTGGCATACACAATGTTGTAAGGCATGGAGAGGCTGCAAGTTCTGACAAATGTGCGGCTGAAAAATTTGTTCATGAATTCAAGGGGTACATAGAGTCTGAACAATTCAAACCCCAACAAGTGTTCAATTGTGATGAAACAGGCTTCTTTTGGAAGAAAATGCCAAAGAGGACCTACATTACTCAGGAGGAAAAGGCATTGCGAGGACACAAGCCTATGAAAGACAGGCTAACTCTCATGTTGTGTGGCAATGCTAGTGGTGATTTCAAAGTGAAGCCTTTACTTGTGTATAAGTCTGAAAATCCCAGAGTGTTCAATAAATACAGTGTTGCCAAGGCTAATTTGTGTGTTTTGGAAGTCTAACAATAAGGCATGGGTCACCAGGGAAATTTTCCTTGATTGGTTCAATGAAGTGTTTGGCCCCAGTGTGAAGAAATATCTCAAGGAAAATAATTTGCCACTTAAGTGGCTCCTGGTAATGGACAATGCTCCTGGTCATCCTTGAGACATGGAAGAGCAAATGGTGAAGGATTTTAAGTTCATCAAAGTGAAGTTCTTGCCCCCTAATACCACTCCTCTCCTCCAGCCCATGGACCAGCAGGTCATTTCAAACTTCAAAAAACTCTACACCAGAGCAATGTTTCAAAGGTGTTTTGACATAACCCTCAGGCAGTACTTTGACCCTAAGAGTGTTCTGGAAAGATCACTTCAATATCGTGCATTGCATATGCCTTATAGGTAAGGCTTGGCAGGAAGTGACTCACAGGACAATGAACTCTGCTTGGAGACCACTGTGGCCAGATTGTGTCCAAGAGAGGGATTTTGAAGGGTTTGGGGATGACTCTGACAGCCCTATGCCAGTTGTGGAAAAAATTGTGGAATTGGGGACGTCCATGGGGATGGAGGTTAGTGATGAGGATGTGGAAGAGTTGCTGGTGGACCACGATGAAGAACTAACCACTGAAGAGCTGGTGGACCTTCAACTGCAAGAACAACAGACCAAAGCTCAGGAAATTGCTTCAGAGGAGGAAGAAGGGAGAAGGAAGAAGTTGCTTTCTTCAGAGATTAAGGAGATGTGTACAATGTGGACTAGGATGGAAAAAATTGTGGAGGAGCATCACCCTGACAAAGCTGTTGCAGGCCGTGTATGTGACATGTGCAGTGACAATGTCTTGTCACATTTTAGGGACATTTTAAAGAACTGCCAGAAACAGACCTTTCTGGATAGTTATTTTGCAAGAAAGGAATCCAGTGACTCTCAACCTGGTCCTAGTGCCATTAAAAAACAAAGAAGGAAAGTAACCCCAGAAAAGGACTTGGTACCTGAAGTGTTCATGGAAGGTGATTCCCCTTCCAAACACTAGCAACACCACCACCTTCTCCCCTCCTTCCTTCTTATACACACCAACAACTCTTCAATAAAGGTAAGTGTCAATTTATTACTATTTATATTATGTACAGTATATATCTCATTGTTTTCTGTGTAGATAAATGTACATTTAATGTGTAAAAAAAATTTCTTTTACATACTTTTGGGTGTCTGGAACGGATTAATTTGATTTACATTATTTCTTATGGAGAAAATGGTTTTGAAAATCGTCCATTTTGAAAATCGGTGGCCTCTCAGGAATGGATTAATCACAATTTTCAAGGGTCCACTGTATACCTTTTTTTCTCATTTTTATTTTAATTTATGTAATTTTTATGTTCTGATAATTACAATTTATAGTAGTTCTTTTGATTTCATAGCCAATCTTTGTTCTGACACTAATATTAGGTACTGAAATAGTACTCAAATAGTCACAAACACACCGACAGGTGAACATTTTCACCTGCCTTGGTCATTTACTATTGTCTAGAAATACAGTGGACCCCCGAGTTTTGGTCACCTCGGAAATCGAGCAATTATGTAAGTGTAATATTGTAAGTGGTTTTGTAAGTGTATTTTTGGGGGTCTGAAATGGACTAACCTACTTGACATTATTCCTTAAGGGAGTAAATTCGTTCGGTAATGGCACTTGAGCAGCCTTCTGGAATGAATTATGACCGAAACTCGGGGGTCCACTGTATATACAAAGTACAGTGGACCCCTGGAAATCGTACTGCTCCC
This sequence comes from Cherax destructor, assembly GCA_009830355.1. Lineage (NCBI taxonomy): Eukaryota > Metazoa > Arthropoda > Malacostraca > Decapoda > Parastacidae > Cherax > Cherax destructor. Next base: position 2,164 of record WNWK01022267.1, read on the forward strand.
AACTCAAACAATTATGTAAGTGTATTTTTATAAGTGCTTTTGTAAGTGTATTTTTGGGGGTCTGAAATGGACTAATCTAATTTACATTTGTCCTTATGGGAACAAATTCGTTTTGTAACGGCACTAGAACAGCATTCTGGAACGAATTACAGTGGACCCTCGCTATTCGAACACTCCAAAACTCACCCTTTTATGTAAGTTTATTATTGTAAGTGCTTTTGTAAGTGTATTTTTGGGGGTCTGAAATGGACTAATCTAATTACATCATTCCTTGTGGGAATAAATTCGTTTGGTAACAGCACTTGAACAGCATTCTTTAATGAGGGTGAGTTTTGGAGTGTTCAAATAGAAAGGGGCCAATGTATGTCCGATTTCCGGGGGTCCACTGTATTTATAGGTCTCAGCAATGTTTTAGACATGCTGGAGTATATATGAAACTCCTTGAAGCATGGTGTTAAGACGAGTGTCACTAAACTGCTGACATTGCAGCAGTGAAGTGACACTTGAACATGCACTGCTCCAGGGAACCCTGGCTTTATTTGTTTTCACTGTTACACACAAACATGTATGTCTCTCTGTCTGTCTAGCTCTGCTTATCTGCCTTTCTATCTGCCTGTGTGTGTGTCTTTTTGTCTGCCTATGTCTGTCTGTCTTTCTGTCTGCCTGTGTGTGTGTGTCTGTCTGTCTCTATCTGTCTCTTTCCATCTGCTTGTCTCTCTGTCTCAGAGAGCGGCTCATAAACCAACAGGTATTACACACGATGCAGTCATCATGTCTGATTCCTGATCAAGTGAAAATGTGTATTACTTGCCAGTCATGCTTATTATGCCTTATATCTACAAGCACTGTATAGCACTGCCTGGAATTTTTTGGTTATCCTAGGTAATTTACACTATGTATAATAACTGTACTTGTGTACTTGTGAGAGAGAGAGAGAGAGAGAGAGAGAGAGATACAGATAGACAGAGAGAGACAGAGATACAGATAGACAGAGAGAGACAGAGATACAGATAGACAGAGAGAGACAGAGATACAGATAGACAGAGAGAGACAGAGATACAGATAGACAGAGAGAGACAGAGATACAGATAGACAGATCACTTTTTAATATACCCCGTGTCCATATCACCCTGTGTAAAAATTCTATGCACATAAAGGGCCCCAAAATTTGGAATTCATTACCAGTAAATACTAAAATAACCTGGTCTGAACATCAATTTAAAACTCTTCTCAAAAACCACCTACTCACCCTAAACTAAATACTCATACTGTAAATTACTTTCACCAATGCTCACTGTTATTTTCCTATAATATAATTTCAAGATTTACTATTGATGTAACCATCCTACAATGTAATATCCACAGATTGTAATTTGAGTACATTTATTAACTGTTATAAGCAAATGTTTAACTAACACAAACTCAATCAACTTCTCTAGTATTAAGTAGTCTATAAGCCATTAGATTAATCTGCCCTTAATATTAAGCCATGGCATGCTAGTGGCTCTCTTTGCACTTCAGTTCATGTTTGTAATAACAAAATCTCGATGTAAACTTTCAATGAAATAAAAAAATTATTATTTATTTATTATTATTATTATTATTATTATGTTTCTCTTTACTTAGGGCATAGGTTATAGGACATTCTGGTAGGATGACACTACCAGTGGTATCAAAAATGAAAGGATGTTGCACATGGATTATTATTGAGGTTTTTATATTTCCTCAACCACTTGTGGCCACATCCATCTCAAAGCCACTAAACAATGGGTCAACATCACTTTCCTCTTAAAAGTGGAGTGTTAATACGACACGACATCAGTGAATCCCTGGTGTTTGCCATGCTATTTGCTCTAGCTTGTGCTCAATTGAACTGGTGCCCCCACAAGGTACTAAGTGGTCCCAGATTTTTAATACTGCACACACTGAGTGTTAAGACCCATTCTATACTGACCAGGCATCTCAGGCCAATCATGCCAAATTTGGAGGCAGAAAAATAAAACGCTGATATATGTTTGGAGCACTAGCGATACTAACATAGATCTACGTTTGGGCAGTTTAAGGGTTAAATAAAAAATGCTATAGTTTAACACTGCATTCAACCTTTGTTGAGTAACAATTATAATTATTTTTTCTTATATCCCAGAGATGTGTACAGGTTTACCTCACTTTGTGCCAAGACCAAGTTTCTACCAGGAATTTTCTGTGTTGTAAAAATCATTTTGTGATGACAGGGAGGGGGGTCACTGTGCATTTTTCATTCTTATGCAGTCACCCAAAACTCAGTGCCACTTGATATATTAACAAAATCATTTTAAACATTCATCTGACCTTGTTTATATTGACATTCGTAAGTAAGCTATAACAAAAGGAAAACAGATTCGGGCACGGTAAATTCAATGAGCATATGAATGAAAACCTATGATTGGTTGTCAATTTCAGTGTCTTGTTCCAAGTCAGAAGAAAATGATTGGGATGGGGTGGAGGGAGGGAAGAAAGAGAATTAGAGAGAGATGTATTCACAGCTTCATAACTATGCACTTCAATCCAGGCAAAGTCAGGCTGGTTGGCTGATAGTGGAGGGAGGACCCCTCAAGGAAGGTTCCTTGATGCTGGTGAGGGGCTCTTGATCTAGGGAATTGGATCTGTGCTCCAGTTCCCTGAATTAAACCTGAATACCTTCCACATCCCCCCACAGGTGCTGTATAATCCTACGGGTTTAGCGCTTCACCCTTGATTATAATAATAATAATAATAATAATAGTGGAGGGAGGGTAAAAATAAAGGATGGTTATGATTGAATTTTTAAGTTAATTTTTTCTCATTTGTTTATTTTT
>WNWK01022267.1:10000-32817 GCA_009830355.1 Cherax destructor
ACAGTCATTTCATCACAGGTGAGTCTCGCGACCCTTCATTCACGTCCCATACTAAAGCGTGAGACAAGCACAGGAAACACACAACATAAACACTCTCCTAAACGCAGACCCATGCTGAAGTCCTTCAGTCAGGACATTGGTGCCAGCTCCTGCATGCAGTCAAAGGTACAGTATGAGCTTGTTAAGTCTGTGAACTGGATTTCAATTTGTTTATAACAGCATTTATGACCAGATCATTTAGTAAAAGCCATGACTGGTACTCGACAAGTTTAAGATTCCTTTGTGTAAAATTTGGCAAATTGGTCTATGAAACACTTAAGACTAGGGGTGCACGTGTTACTAAAAATCGGATTAAAGAAAGGTAGGGTAACTGTGTGATTTTTTTAAATCTCTATCCTGTATCTTTTAGATGTAGTGCATAATTTCACTTTCCATTTGTAGGGAAATAGCATGCAAGCTCTGCTTGAATATGAGGCATAGCTGTGTCGGTGCTGCCATGTAAGTTTCCTGCTGCTACTTATGAAGCCTTGAAGAATATAAAATAATTTATGTTCCTCTAGTTTGTATTTAAATACAGTACATATTTAGCAGACAACTTGGGCATAATTTCATTTTACATTGTTCATTTAAACTTCCAGCCCTTCTTATCTGATTTGCCAATTTTATTTTTCAGTATGCAGGAGAAAAGTTATTGCCATATAAAATACTACATATACAACACATATATACTGTATTCTTTTTATATACATAAAGAATTCAGTTAAATCTAATTGAATAATAATAGTCTGTAAAGCTCTATTTCTTAGCACTGATAGAAAATTTTGATAAAGTTTAAGCAGTTTTTCTTGTGTTATATACAGGAAGTTTTACAAGATATAATTAGATAATTATTGTGTAATTACTTATACTTGAGATGCCTAAATAAATGAATTTAGAACATCGATGCCAAGTGAAATGACAAACTAATTTTTTCTGTCATTTATAGGAACGAGTAAAAATTTCTGCAAGTGAACCAGCTCTAGCTTGCCGAAAGATATCTGTACATAACAAGCAAATAACATCATCACCATCAGAAGAGGGAAACTCGTCTGATTCATCTATAATAGAAGATCGCTCAAGTGCTGAGCCTAGGAAAAAACAGATTAAAAGTAGATTTAGTAATGGTATTCTTGGAACCCTTAAATTTAACAGATGCAGAAAGCCAAAAGAGACTCAAAAAGATTAAAATAAAAGATAGTGCATGTAAAATCTAAATAGAATTTCAAATTTCATGTCATTAATATCATCTCCCATATGGAGCGAGCCGTGAATCTCCTCCATTCTGACCTGGCCAATGCACAACTTGAGTCTGGTTTGCAGTCTTTTATCCCTTCGTTTTGCTAGTGTTTAAATTCATCCTCCATTAGACTGCTACTTCACTTTTTGAGCTTAAACTCTCTATAAAGTTTATCTTTGTTACATTTAAAGTTTCTTCATGCCTTATTAAGCATAATGTTTCTTGGTGTCACTGCAACTTGATGGCCTCACAGAATTCATTAACAACTCCATTTCAGTGTTATGTTAAAATTTCTTTTGTTTTATTTATACTGCAAGTTAATCACCTAGTTTTTTATATACTATTTAAGTGCATTGTTATAACTATGTACAATACAGTAGTTATTTCTTTATTTTTACCTTTTATGAATCTGTATATATATTTGCTTGTGTATTCTGGAAGAGTATTGTATATTTATGTTGTATCTGTATTATTGTATGTTATATGCACAGGGATTCTTGGTTTCTTTAAAATTTATTAAGTTCATAATAAATTATAATACGTACATGGTTGCATATGTGCCATTTTTATGAAGTGAAATGACCAATCCGTTATCATTGTCTTCTTTTATTGCTCCTCTTTTTTTCTATCATACAACTTTGAAACTGGAGACAGATTTGTTTCTGATAATCTGTTCTGTTTATATATCATAACTGAAGTGTTTCTCAGGATATTTAGGACCCAGACTGTATAATGTTAATGTCAAACTGGTTATTTTATCATGAAAATGATTAAGATTCATTTTTTTCCTTCAAAGGCTGGTGTGTTTATCAGGATCTAAAAATACATTTTACTTCATGAAGCTGACAAGCATCATTTAGATTAGAAGATTTAATAGGAATTTGAAGCTTTATAAGTGTTTGCTGTTGCCATTATTACTTGGTAATAAAGTAGCAACAGTGACTGGTTTCATAGCATTTTGAACTTATTGCCAGCTCAGGTTTGGTTTATCAGATTTGCCTGTCCTTGGTATCTTTAAAACTTGTGATAGAAAATTATTTCTGATGCTGCCTCAATCCTTAGGATTTAAAGCTATACCCAAGCCAGTGTTTTATGAATTCAGTCTTATTTTAGTGCTCAAGGTGCATTCATGTCACATTTTATAAGTTTACCAATTTAGTTAAGAATTTTGAAATGCTTTTTCCTTGATTTTCATATACAGTATTAATATCACAAAACTTCTTGTATGTTATTATTATTATTAACACATTGGCCGATTCCCACCAAGGCAGGGTGGCCCGAAAAAGAAAAACTTTCATCATCATTCACTCCATCACTTGTCTTGCCAGAGGGGTGCTTTACACTACAGTTATAAAACTGCAACATTAACACCCCTCCTTCAGTGTCTACCCTCTAAAGGATGGGGTGTATGACTGTCAAAATGAAGCATGGTTGTAATCATCTACAAATTGATAAACTGAAGGGAATGTTTTTAAAGATATTTTAAACATTTGTTCCATATTTCATAAGCCTTTCCAAGGAATGGTAAAGTGCCTCAGTCATAATAACTGGATTTGAAATGACTAAATTAATTACTAGTTTTCCATTTTTTCAAGCAACAGAATACATGGAAACTCATATGGAGAATATCGCATTATTTTAGTTCTTCTTTCAACAAACCGGCCATATCCCACCAAAGCAGGGTGGCCCAAAAAGAAAAACGAAAGTTTCTCATTTTAACTTTAGTAATATACACAGGAGAAGGGGTTACTAGCCTCTTGCTCCCGGCATTTTAGTTGCCTCTTACAACACGCATGGCTTACAGAGGAAGAATTCTGTTCCACTTTCCCATGGAGTATTTTAGTTCATGTATACAAAATGAGAATGAAAGTTATTTGATCTCATTTTAAGTATTTGCTTTTGATAACAAAAAAGGCACAATACCGTGACTGGAACAATACACACGTGAAGGTCTCTGGATCCCAAGGACTGATGCTACCATACTTTTCTTGGAACGAATCTACCGTCTTCATTCCCAGGCACTGCATGACCCTCCCTATCTGTTTAGTGATCCCCATGAGTGTATTAATAATAATAATAATAATAATAATAATAATAATAATAATAATAATAATAATAATAATAATAATAATAATAGTTAATAATAATAATAATAATAAATAATAATAATAAATAATAATAATAATAAATACTACTATAATATACTAATTAATATTAATAATAAATGAGGTAGTGAAAAGAGGATTACGAGGTTACAGATGACCGCTGCGGCGCGGAAGCATTTACAGTGATTTTAACTACTAAGACCCATCTTATGCATGAGATGTATCACTGGTCACTTCATATCCCTTGTAAAATATTTAATACAAACTCTTCACAGCATCCACGACAGGTAAAGAACTTTTCCTCATCTTCGGAGTTAAATTTTCACCACTTTGGCAGTGTTGTTGATTGAAGACGCTATGCGATCTCTCCAATAATATCAGTTCCTTGTCTATGTTAATAGAGCATATTCAATCACTTATTTGAGACATCATCAAACTGAACATTTTACGTATATCAAATTTGTACAGAAAATAAATTCAAGCATTGTAGTACCATTTTCTTAATTCAATCTCCCGTTAAAAACTCTCTACCATTTTCCGCATTTAACTTAAATAACCCCTTAGTTACCATCCCCATATTCATTTGAGTACAGCTTTTGCAATCTCGGCAGGAAAGTGAACACTCTCAGAGCACATCGTAAGGAAGGGCGCCTGCCAGAGGCGCTGGTGAAGGAAGTTTCGGGGCAAGTGGCCTTTGAAGAGGAAGGAACTCGCATCTTCCCACTCACAGTTCCCAGACAACACCATTAATCTAAGGTCGTCCCAGCTTGTCAATAATCACACGTCAATGGATGAGCGAATTTATGCACAGGTGATGCTGCTGTTACTAACCCTATGCACAGGTGGTGTTTCTGTTAGTTAACATAGCGCACAGGTTATCTTCCTGTTAGTTAATCTTGCACAGGTGATGTTCCCAAGAAGCAATCCCATGCACAGGTGATGTTTTAGTTAACTTATGCATGAATGCTTCTTCTTAGCTAATTTATGAGAAGGTAACACAAGCAGAGCAGAGGGATACAGGTGCAGATATGGAACCACAGTGTTGATGGGGAACCACAGTGCTGATGGGGAAACATAGTGCTGATGGAAACGATAGTGCCGATGTGTAACCATAGTGCCTACAGAGATCCAGTGCCGATGGGGGAACCATAGTGTCGATAGGGATCCATAGTGTCGATAGGGAACCAGAGTGTCGATAGGGAACCATAGTGCCACGGGGGAACCATAGTGCCGATGGGTAAGCATCTTGTGTTATTGATCTATTAATGCAATAAATCTTCTGGGTAAAATAAAACTTTTAGTATTTATTTCCCATGTGCTTAGCGGACTATTCTGCATACGACCACGAATGATAGTATTCCTAACTAATCCCACAGCCTTGAATTACCTAATTGATTAAGGCTTCACCTGAATATTATAATAATTTAATCAATCTCAGTATCATCCTCAAGGTCAAATAAAACTAACAAGTTATACAAATAGTTTACTTACAATTTTAATAATAAATCTTTTAGTTTAGTAAGCGGCGGAATATCTGTCGCTTAGTACAGTCCGGCGCGTTAGTCTTGTATTCAGGAGACGTAAGACGAGTTTCTCTTCCGCTACGTACGCTTAATGCTAGTAATGATTACTTCCATAATATTATGTGTCTTCTGAGGTAAAGCATTTTCTGTGTAAGCAAAGTGGATTAAAGGCGATTTGTCTCTAGTAAACCACCATCATAGGTCTGTCAGTTTTATGATACACCACAAGGGCAGTAGTGGGCGAAATGACTCTTAATAAATGTCCTGAATGTTGAAATGTGTTTGACCACAGAGACTGTCAGTAATTAACATGCCTAAAACTTGTAATGCAGGTGTATAAACCTTCACATAACTGCGGATTTGTTTACAGGTGATTATTGATGAATATACAAACAAAACTTCAGAGTTTTTAATACGAGGATTTCTTAGTATAAACTACTGTATTTGAGAGTGAGGTTGTATGAATCCACCTGCCGATACTTTTGGAAACATGAGAACCTTGAGACTATGACTTTGAGAAGAAGTTTTTTTTTTCAAATCTATACAGTTCACAGCGAGAACTTCTGGTAATAATTATTGTTGTCAGTGTCACTTTATTATGAACACCTCAACACCTGCTCGTTAATACAAATATTTAATCAGTCAATCACGGCAACACCCCTATGCATAAAAGCATGCAGGTATGATCAAGAGGTGTGAAAACACAAACATACAATGAGCGACAATTAAGTGGGTTAAACTTTTGTTAAAGAGAGAGGTCAACGGAAATAGACTGGCCAAACTGGACAGAAAGGCGGGAAGCAACCTAACAAATCAACACACTACAACAGGGTATATACGTATATATATATATATATATATATATATATATATATATATATATATATATATATATATATATATATATATATATATATATATATATATATATAATGGGGAGAGGCAGAACCCCACTCACTCCACTGACAGCGAAAAATCAGAGTCCAAGTGAGCAAGAAATGTTGAAGAGGGCAAAACATGCGGGAGCAATCAGACTTTATCACCAGTGAAGATACAGTTGCCCCCAGAGACATGCTGACACTGCTGAAGCACTTAGAGAGCACCTGCCAGGGAAACCAGGGGTACCACCAGTTCCAACACCTCTGTCCCCACTGTGGGAACCACTGATTGTGCAAGACTCGGACATTTACAAAGCAATATTCCTTCCGGTTTGCTGGGTTACACTGAATAAGGACACATTTAAAGGAAATGGTTAATCCAGTTATCGGGAGATTGTGGAGGAGACACTGCTGCCAGAGATCAAGGTTCAGTCAACAATTCTGGCTGGTCTGATTCCCAATGAGATTAAACCTTTCTTTTTTGGAGCATCACTTTGTGCCCCTTAAAAAGAAGGATGGAGGAATTAGGCCAATCGCAGTGGGCAACACGTTTCGCCGCTCCCTCGTTTTCTAAAGCTGTTGTCAGAAGTATTCACAAGAGAGGCAGCCATCATGCTTCAACCGGGAAACCAGCTTGGCTTCTTTGGGGTCTCCTTCAAGGAAGTGAAGAAGTGGTTCATGCAACAAGGGCATATAATGACAACCTGCCTGAGTACGGCAATGCAGTGGTTAAATTAGATTTCAAGAATGCATTTAATCTCCTGAAAAGGGGACGTAGTATTAGCAGCTGCACAAGAACATTTTCCAGGTCTCTTCCCTTTGTTTCAGCTGGATATAGCAAGGAATCAATGTTCCTGTTTGGAGAGCATGAAATCACATCATCAGAGGGTGTCCAAAGGACCCTCTCGCACCATTTCTTTCTGTATAGCAGTTAGGGAAATCACAGCAAGACTGACCAGTGAGCTAAACATCTGGTTCCTGGATGATGGCACACTAGCAGGTACAAAGGAGTCCCTTGTAGATGATTTACACAGGTGATGACACAGGGACAGGAAAGGGGCCATCCTGAATCCATCCAAATGTGAAATCATATCAGTCAATCAACAAGTGATAGATGCATTTAAAAAAAAACTACCAGGAGAACAGTCATTGCCCTACTAAGTGTCTTGTTGGAGCACCTCTGGGAAGAGATGCCATTGACACAATTCTCAGGAAGAAACTAAAGAATTGAGGAGAAGGGAACAAGAATAGGCAATCTGAAACATGATGCCTTGTACCTCCTCACAAAATGCTTGAGTCTGCCCAGGTTGACATATTTCCTGATGTGCCCCTTTTTGATAATCCTATACTGCACGAATATGACAGTATCCTGAGGCAGATTTTTTTCAAAGCCCCTTAACCTTACTCTAGAAGATGGGCGGGGGACCAACAAATCCCAGTCAGACTAGAGGCTTTGGGTTCCGCAAGTCATCTCAGTTTTTTTTCACTGCTTTCCTGTCTTCATGCATTGCATCCAGAGGGCTTGTAGCACTTCCCTGAACATCTTAGGGACACGATTAATCCATGCCCAAAAAGTTCGTTGATGGAGCCAGGATCTGGGATAATCCCAACAGGCTCTGAAACAGCCTGCTCCCCCAACAACTACAAACAGTCGCACGGGGGATGGCCCAATAAGAGAATATCCCTCAGCAATGCTTCAGAGTGTGTCAGGAAGGATAGAGCCCCCCCTTTGGTGAGGGGCTCCTCATGCAGGGGACTTTCTTTGGCTGCCCCTAACTCCAGCCTTGGCACACGCCGACCCACAGACCATCCGCATTGGTGTTGCCCCTTCGACTTCCCGGGCCCCTATTCTCGCCGAACACAGGTGTATTTGTGGCAGTGAAGCAGCAGACGATTCGGTACCATGGTCTTGTGTGTCGTAAACGAGGGAAAGATTGCAAGACATGAAGGGGTTTAAATAACATTATCAAGAGGAGCCTCACAACAGCCGGATGCCCAGCGGGGTAGAACCACCCCAACTATGCAGATCTGATGGCAACAAAAACGTCCAGATGGTATCACCCTTCAAGCCTGGGCAGACGGCAAGCAGGGGGGTGTGGGACTACACATGCATCTACCTGGGTGATACCTATCTCCAGTACACCAGGGGGGAAGGAGGGTTTCTGCCACCTTCAGGAGTCCCAGAAGAGAAAATATGGAGAACTTGCCCATCATTATATGTTTGTTCCCATAGGCTCAGAGACCCTTGCCCCATGGGGAAAGAGGATCTAAGTTCCTCAGAGCTGGGCAAAGACTCAACAGGGGAACTAGGGATCCCAGGGCAGTTTGTTTTCCCGTTCCAGCACCAGCGCTGTTCAGAGGGGAATGCTGTATTCTGACCGCACCAGCTCGGAAGAGCTGATGAGATTTTCGCATTATAATCAGGGGACAAAGATGTAAAAATATGTATTGAATTTTATCTCTCACCGTAATTTTATGCCATCTTTATATCAACAATGTATCTTCAAATCTTTTTTACCATATTATGTAATAAAACATAATATTGGTAAAAAAAATAAAGATGGTGGTAGGAGAGTTTTTTTTATTCAAATGGCATCAGGAAGAAATCCAAATATTCTTCCTTGAAGCTTTTTATCCTCCCCCGAGGCTAAGGGGGCCCACAATTTGTACCAGAGGTGGACTCCATATATATATATATATATATATATATATATATATATATATATATATATATATATATATATATATATATCCCAATCAGTCGTAAAAAGATTTTTTTTAAAAAAGACAAGCACCAGGTAGTGCCCTTCATCCCCAAATGGCCCTTTTTTTGCATTTGCACATGTATAGTGATTTAATATAATGTACACAAATAAGCGACATAGAGACTGAAACTAATGACGACGTTTTGGTCCCACCTGACTATTACTGCAACTAGCTAATGGCCCACATCAGACTGAAACGTCGTCTTAAATTTTTTCCCCTATGCACAGGTTATTTGTGTATTGTTCATCACGGTATTGTGCCTGTTTTTTCTTTGTTTTTTGTTCTTCCTTAGCGTGTTTTCATGACTATACTTTCTGGGAAAAGTACATTTTCGATGTGTATAGAGTGTTTTCCCTTAAACACGTCCATGAGAACTATAATAAAATGAATTATAAAAAAATTAATCAGGTATTGTGACGTAATACAGTGCAACAATATTAGTTTTCGTAGAGTAGTAGCAGCTGGGAGCAGCACCAGTAGTAGAAAAAATAGTAGTTAAAAAGTAGTAGTAGTAGTAGTAATAATAGTAGCAACAATGGTAATTGTAATAGCAGTATGTATCATCATTATGTAAAGTGCTAATATTTTTCATTCATTGCAAAAAGTGGTTTAGGTTTGACCCCTCCGTTCCAATCCATTTTTTTCATTAATCAAGTAAAGTAAAACTAATTTTTTTTTTCGACAGAGACACCGGGGGCGCATCGTCCAGCGGAAGTAGAGTAGGGTTTAAAGGCGGCCCTGGAAGTTCTGGGTGTATGGAAAAGGAGAATAAGGTCCACTGCCCTGACAAACCCACACACCTGCTGCGGGGGCTGTTGCTGCGTCATGTAGAAGGCAGCACCCACCCGCACACCTGTTTGCTACTTCTCCCGCTTTTTCTGCTGCCGTTGCTGCTACTGCAGAAACATAGCCCTTTGCAGCACCCTTTCAGCTGCTCTTCCGACTCTTAGTTCATTCTCAGAGATTAGCAAGAGTCATTGGGTATCTATTACTAGAGAAAATGCTCGTCTAAATCTCAAGACTAATGATTCCTCCTAAAAATCAAAATTTGAGTTTCAAATGGCCTAAAAATTTTTTAAAAAATGATCAGACCCAATGAAGAAAAAAAGATTTTTCTAAAAGGTCAAAAACTGGAATGCAACGAAAAAATTTTTTTTTATTGTGGATCAGTTAATCTGAAAACTGACGTTGAATTCACCCCAGATTCACACATTATCCTCAGGAAAAAAAATTAAAATTCAGGATATAAATACTTTCCCTTTCAATTTCCAGATACCCCCTTTTTTTTTGTATATGTATATATATATATATATATATATATATATATATATATATATATATATATATATATATATATATATATTTTTAGTTGTCAGAACCATATAATTTCTGCTACGTGAAAAAAAAGTTGAATTTTGAGTATTATGGGGGGGGAAACCCCGCAGTTTTTTTATAATATATATTAACATTAAAGTTTTTGTAAAAAAAATTTTTTGATTGGGAAATTTCTAAATAATTTAAAAAAAAATTTTTATTATATTCCCAGTCTTTAAGATAATGCAAATTGGTTGCCTATTACGGGGGGAAAAAAAAAAAAAAAAAAAGAGGCAAAGTGTATATAAGCAGAATTCCGTTTTTTAAAAAAACTTTGTTAAAAGTATATTATAAAGTTTAAATTTAAATATATTAAAAATATTTTTTGACTTTTAATTTAATTTTTAATCGATAGTTATTAACGTATTTCAGGTAAAAAAAATTTTTTCAGTGCTTGTAGCTAGACTTTCAAAGTGATTATAATTGTTGGTTAACAAATTTTTTGAAGTTTTAAATATATATATAAAAAATGTATTTTTAAAAAATAAACAATGTTCAGTGTTTATTATAAATTGCATTAAGGAAAATAAATTTTTTGGGGAAAAAAAAATTCCATAACGGTTAAAATTATTTATGGGTCAATACCCAAAAAATCTTTAATTTATATATAATATATATTTATTTAATTTATTTATTTATTTATTTATAAATATAAGTGTAACTGTTTTTGTTCAGTCCATAGTATATAAGTGACCTATGGTAAAAAAAAAATAATATTTGGTGATTTCTGATGGTAAAATATTTGAGGAGTTTTAAAAAAATCACTGCTCAGAAAGGCGACTTTGTTGATATTGTCACAAATATTCATGGGGGGGAAAAAATTAAAACCCCTTAAGGTCATACACAGCCCAGAGAGGGGGGGGTAATCAGTTTTTTAAAGAGGGACAGGAGGGTGGCTTCAGTTCCTTTTCAACGGCGCCATTCAGCAGAACCAAGGCACCTACATCCCCCCCATCCCCCTCCCCTTTGGGGAAAAATCTACTGCACCTACATCACCCTCCATCCCCCCGCCCTTGAAAGATCTACTGCACCTACACCCCCTCCATCCCCTGCCCTTTAAAGATCCAAGTTGATTTTTTCTATTTACGTTTTTAATAACCTTTCATACAAATATTGTAGACCTTTTAAAGGAAGACTTTTTTTTAATAACATCATTTTAAAAAATATATAGTAAACAAACTATACAAAGTTGAGTATTGTACTTTCAGAATTATTACTGCCAAGTTTTAACTGCGGACAATGTCAAAAAATTTGATTGATCTTTGTATAACAGGCGTTATATATATTTTCGTATCTTGCATAAACACGATGCTGAATCATCCTGTGGACAAGGACTTCGTTTTTTTGTTATTTTCCTGTCTTTTAGATATAATTTAAAAGGGAGAAAATATAGTATGAGAAGTGTCCCAGTCATTACTAATGGAGCTGATGTACAATTGTTTTAAACCAGGTAGTCAAGAGAATGAATTTAACTTGGTAAATTTAAAATTTTGGATAAAAATTCTTGACTCTTTTTTTTGTAAAAAAGTGTTTTGGGGAAAAATTTTTTTTTTGCTGTTGTATTTTGTATTAGAAAGTGAATTAACCTTAGCTTCCTTGGCCTGTCGGGGGAACTATAGATTTCTACTCTTACACACACACACACACACACACACACACACACACACACACAACAGAGCTTTGTGTATAAAACCCGAGCTCTTTCCCCATTGCTTTTGTGATTACAAAAGAAGGAAGCAAACCCCCCCTGGGTAATGTCAGGGGGCCCACTCTGCAATGTCAACTGCAATTTTTTTACCATTTTTTTTTCCCCCACCAACATAGTGATTGATGTAGCTTTTGTCCCTTCAAAGCAATGTTCATCTAAATTTAAAGACTGCAAGTAAATCACGTCAAACTTAGTTAACAATGACCCCCCGACTGTGTGAGTGTGATTAGTCTTTCCTTTTTTTTTATATATATATATATATATATATATATATATATATATATATATATATATATATATATATATATATATATATATAAAAAACATCATCTGGTACATATTTTGAGGATCTATTTCCTCAAAAAGAAAAATAAAATGGTTTTAAAGGGAAAAAATTTTAAAAGATATCTCCCACAAGTCGTTGTATATTGTTGTTCCCCCTAACCACGCCAAAATTTCCCTTATAGGTGAGCATTATAGGCACAACTTTGCAACAAAATTTTAAAAACAGCTTAAATACCCTCCACCCCCTTTGGGGAAGCTGGGCGGCAATTGAGAAGGCAACAGGATCCCTCTCTAGATTCCACATTAAGACGGGAAGGGGAAGGTGGTAGCCCTTTTTAAATAATGTCGAGGAGCCAAAACCCCAGTTCAATGAGGAAATCTGTTGCAGTTGCCCTAGGGTCCTAGGGCTTTTATTCTACTGGGGACGAAGTTGTCCCGATGCCCTCCATCCACTTTTGTTCAGATTGCAGTCTACTTTGTGATGAACAGCACTATTCTGTACATAAATAGATATAGGTGTCCGCCAGTGTGGATACGTTTTAAATTAGCCCCACGCCAGCTGTCTGCCACTCTGGAATAGATTGTGATTCAATCAGGGCGATTACCCCCCAAAGGGGATACAAAAGTGGAATTTTTCTTCTCAAGAGCACTAAACCCAAAGTGAAGCTTTTCCCCCGGGGATGTCTTCATTGTGTCTTGCACCCCAAGCCTTGATCAGCATCTATTCACACTGGTATTCAGAAAGCAAATGAGCCGCTGCCTTGTGGAGGATTAATGGGTCGAGATGTTTCCAGTTTACAAAATAGGCTCCGAAAAAAAAAACCCAGAGTGATGTTCCTTATAGCTGTGTGATGGGCACTCTCCATGTTGGACGTTGTAACAACAGGCATATTTTAATATCCCTTTTCTAAAAAGGGGGGTTGTCTCACCGGGAAAGTTTGTAGACCAGCATCACAGCTGGTTTTGGAGCTGAAGCCATGTGTTTTCCAGTTATATATTCCTCTAACACAGTTGTGCCCACGTAATCTCGCTAGATCATCCAGATGGCCTAGTAGAATTTAATGTACTTGTTCATTTGATGCTATTAAGGAGGATAAGAAAAATGGAAAGGCAGTTTGGGAGATGTATGAACTGGGTTCCTATGTAGGCTAATTGAAGTGAAATTTGATCCATTATTTATCACTGGAAAGGTTTAAAATTTTTTATCATGGACTTTAGAATTTTGCCACATTCCTTTAGTTTGAGAATATTGACATTGAGGAACATCACAAAATCAGGTGTTTTTTGGGAGAGGAGACATTTTGTGAGCAGGTAGGAAAAGTGCCAGCGTTTACAATCCAGCCTTCCATCATCCTGAAGTTGGATATTGTTTACCCTAGAATCAGGTTGATAGAATTTGAACTTTGGAGGAGCACCAAGGGGAGAGTTTTCAGTTTATCAATGATTCGTGCTTATGGTAAGGCGCTGGGGTTTGGTTAATGATATGGAGTTAAATTCCATATTTGGAGGGGTTTTAATTAGTCTTAGATTCTTCCAAAGATCTTGTATTTTACTAAATTGCTCTAGCAGATATATTTTTGGTGCCAGTGAGATGCCATCATCCAAAAACAACACCTTGAGCTCATAAAAACCTTCCTGTGACTTCCTTAATGACCAGGCACAATTATAGAGGCGAGGAGGGGGGAAAGGGGTCACCATCAGTTAATTTGGGTTTTTTTGACAAGTTTTTGCAATGCCAATTTTAACACGACTGGATGAAAAGGGTAGAGAGGAAAGAAATACTGGGTGAATGACAAATCTGTTAAAAACGTCGGGAACACCTAATTTAATCAGGACTTTTTTTTTTTGTTAAGTCAACATTGTTGCCACAAGCTGCCGAACTGCTGCCTCGTACTATATGGAATGCCAAAAACCCAAAAAAAATTGGGCCGCATCGCGAATTAAAATTATAATAGCAGCCAGACAACAAGAAGGTGGAGGTAACTGCAGAGAGCAGGGGCTGAATCTTATGTTCTTTTTGTAAGGTACAAAAGAATGACCAACAAAAAAGGAGGTAATAGGCCAGCTGGACCTTTTTGGGATATTGGTAAATTTAGACAGGACGTTTCTGAAAAAAACCCCTTTCTAAACTGAGCATTTGCTTTGAGCCCCAGACCTGAAACCTGTGAAGCCGCCCCACTGATCCTGAAACTTGGCGGGTTTTTACAATGTGGCGCTGTCACTGAGATTAATATAAATTTTGGGAAATCTGGGGGGATGTTTATCCTATAGAACATGTGTTGTAGTGAGATTCCTTAGGTTCATTTTTTTATCGATAGTAATTAATCTTTGAGCTCTAGTGGGACCCCTTTTTATTTTCGTGCTAATTTGGGCTTCGATTTTAGAGGTTTCAGATGTTCTTATCTTTGCTTTGCACATGCTGGTGTTTTTCACACTAAGGGACGACCGACGAGGTAATCTTTTTCCCCCGGGAAACAACTTTTTTTGCCCAAATAATAGATATTGCTGGGGATTTACCCCTTCTTAGGTGCGACATGAAGATAGCATTACCAGACAGCAGTAAGCTGTGCCATGATCCATGGTTAAATAGTACTGAAAGTGAAGCGGCTTAATAGATAGCTTTTTTTGGACATGAGAGTTAACCAAAATTTGACAACAGGTATAAATTCTCTATTAAGGTAAATCTGTGAGGCAATTTCCGTCTGGAGAGGGGCTGTTGGTTGTTCCCTTTTGATGGAAGACCTCCACGAACATAAACACTGAGCAAAATTGGTCTTGGGGGATCACGGACGATGCCACTTGTGGGATTGAGGTTCCTTTTTGGCTGCACCCCCAGATGCCACTTCCCCGTGTGTCACCATGCCATTCCTAACTGGGGGGAAATTTGGGGAAAGAGTAAGACACATATGCAACAGTTGGGTATTTTTATTGTTGCACGTGTTTTTATCTTCAACTTGTCGGCATTATATCTCATTTTCAACACACAAATATGGATACTTGGCGCTGTTTGGGGTTTTTTGCTAGGCCAGCGGTAAGGACCCACCCCCACATGCTGGCTGAAGGTGGATGAAGTGTAGCATTGTTTATGGGGAGCGGGGGGTGAGAAAACCCCGTAGAGCCACGGAATGGCTTGGAATAAAGGCGTTTCACAACGTCTACACCCCCCATTGGATAATTCTTGATCAACGAACGATGAAAAGGGATCTTAGTTTTTCAAACTAAAAAAAAAATTCCAGGGGATCGAACCCCCACCCCAAGAGGAGACTGGAATTTTTACACCACAGGAAAAAACAAATAATTGGGAAGAATTCAAGATATTTAAAATTAAACTTTCTCATCAATAATAGCACATGTAGCTGCAGAAGGCATAGTT
The DNA here is from genome assembly GCA_009830355.1 of Cherax destructor. Classification (NCBI taxonomy): domain Eukaryota; kingdom Metazoa; phylum Arthropoda; class Malacostraca; order Decapoda; family Parastacidae; genus Cherax; species Cherax destructor. Next base: position 25,289 of record WNWK01022267.1, read on the forward strand.
CCCGAGTCTCATTTTTGAGATCAGGGATTAAAAATATAAAAATAGTTTTAAATTTTTGGGAAACACAGGTTAGAAAAAAAAAGGAAAATAATAAATAATGTTACGAAGTTTTTCCCGGCTCGGGGAAAAACCCTAAACCCCCAAAAAAAAGTTTTGTTATAGATTCGCCTTGGTAAGCATACTGGGAGAGAAACAAGCGTGGGGAGACCCTCTAACTGACGATCAAGACATGCCAAGTCAGTCATAGGGAAAAAAAAAAAAAACGTTTTCATTACTTAAATTCCGTGCTCTAAAAAATTTATTAAGAGAACATAGTTATTATTTATACTGCGCAGTTAGTTTACATCCTTAAGGAACCTCAGACAACATGAAAAAACCCCTCATACAGGTTAACCAAAATGTAACTGTTATAATGAAGACCATTATGGGGGGAAAAGAAGAAACGAGGGACCTTTTCAGTCTTCCTGCAGTAAGAATGCAGCCAATGCTGTAATAATTATTCGCAGATTTGAAAGAAATTTATCCATTCAGTGACGCCAATTATTTAGCCTTCAAGTTTCCAAATTCACAAAACTCCTTTCTTTGACAGTGGAACAGCTCGTAATTTTTCATAATATATGCGTGAAGGCTTCAAGCTTGCTCAGTTTCCATCATTAACTTGTTTGATGGATCAAGACCATGCAACCAGGGAAGGTAACCTCTGTTAATTCTTACAGGCCACCGGCAAAGAATATCATCAACATATCTAATCTACTTAATATTAGTTGGGAGAATGTCTTCAAGATTCTGGATGAAAGAATACCAAAGACTAACCACAGACGACATTATATTATGAAACACAACAAAAGCAAAAGTTCAATAATTGAGAAGACATTTAGTGCAATTAGAAACAGTAAATTGTGTCTATTAACTTGTCGGTATATTTTACTGTAAAAATGCACAAATGATGTGGACATCCCATGGTCATTCCAAACATGTAGCTTACAACTGATGTTACACTAAAATTACAGTCTCTTTGGGCACAACTCGATAAATTTAATTTAAGGTGAAAGAACGTAAATACTGCACGAAGTCCGCATTATTATTTTTTGCAAATTATGGGGAACGCAAACCCAAAGGGGGTCATGCAGCGACAGAGAAAATTGAGTAATCTGGTTTGATTCGAGGGAAGGGCTTTTGATCCAGTTTCTTGATCAAGGCCCGTTTCCTTTACAGGATAGTATGGCTAACATCAAACTTAACGAGTTGGAAATATATGTTCCTTCATATATTATGCATTTTTTTATATGCGTCCAAATAATTGATAATGCATAGATTTGCAATGATAGTATGTATGGGCAGTGAGTACTGTATTTTATCTATGTACTCTGCTAGATATTCGTTGTGAGATGTTATTTCACAAGCATCTGTGAGAGTGCTTCAAGGATGTGTGATCCTGAGGTGACTCAAGACATGCAGTGCAGAGCAAGACTTAACTCAGACACAGCAAGACTGTAATATCCTCTTATATCAAGACTCCATCCTGACAGAACAAGACTTTACCCTGACAGAGCAAGACTTTACCTCTGACAAAGTTAAGATTTTGACAGAACAAGACTTTACCCTGACAGAGCAAGTCTTACCAGACAGAACAAGATTTTACTCCCAGACAGAATGAAGATTTTACCCTGACAGAACAAAAATCCTTTATCCTGACAGAGCAAGACTTTACCCTGACAGAGCAAGTCTTTACCCCTGACAGCAAGTCTTTACCTCTGACAGAACAAAACTTTACCCCTGACAGAACAAAACTTACACTGACAGAACAAAAACTTTACACTGACAGAACAAAACTTACCCTGACAGAACAAACTTTACCCCTGACAGAACAAGACTTTACACTGACAGAACAAAATTTATTCTGATGCAGAAAGTTTGTGATTTTTTTTTCAATTTTCACCACTTGAACGACTGGTGCCTTTCTTATTAGTTCACTAAGCAAGAAGCTCATTGACGCTACTCTTATGAATTTTTCCCTGTCTTCAAGACAAGTTGTCTGGAGACTCGGTCTTCAGGTCTTACGCTTGTTACATTGCGTGTGTATGCAGCTCAGTTGATGAGATCGAATAAACTGTGGCCGTTTGAACGATCGAAATATTTCATGACCATTTAAAAATCTTCACACATTATTTCAAAAGTGATTTTTATAAACTTTTCAATAACGTGTGAACAGGTCATTCTTCAGTATATATATACATGCTTGGGCTACGTCATACTTAACAAAGCTTCAAGAGTATAGAAACAGATAAGAGTATATATTTCATTGTATATATAAACCGGTAATTTGATCTTATAATTAGAGATTAAAGCATTGTTGACTCAGAGAATAGATGAAATGCAGCCATAATGTCTCAATGACTTCTGAACTGTTGTAAACCTATTAGAATAGCCACTAGCACCTAAAAATTATATTGAAACAACAACTACTGAAGTAACAAGACAGGAGGTTCGGAGTCCAGCGTCACAAGACGTCCCTCTCACTCCGGTGTCTGGGACCGTGTTAACTGCTTCCTCTTAAAAATCCTATTAACAAAACAGAGACTTCACAAGAAAATAATTGTAAACAAATAAAATTCAAGGAGTAATGATGGACTTGAACCCTGTTCCCCAGCGCGGATACCCACATCTACCTTGATGGTTTAAAAAGAACTAGAACTCGGTATATAGTTGTCAGTTGTTTGCACACGTTGCCGATGAATTTGACATAACACTCCATAGTCCATTTGGCACCTGGTACTCTGATTTTTCAGGATTTTAATTCGCATTATTGTGAAATTGCCATTTGTTTTTTTGCAGAAAAAGTTACGGGCCGATAGACCATGTAATTGAGTCCTTCAGTGACAAGTGATGTTGATAAATGATAATAATGTGTGAGGCAGCAGTCTGATGGGTCACAACCAGTCATGTACAACAGCGGCCTCGATACAAATATTCTGTTTCCAGTTCGTGAATGTGGTGGTAGTGTGAGGGACACTAATGTACGGGAGGTAAGGGTTTGATTTACTTAGTATCTTTTTTACACACACACACACACATATATAAATAAATTATATATATATATATATATATATATATATATATATATATATATATATATATATATATATATATATATATATATATATATATATATGATGGGGTCCACCTCTGGTGTCAATTGTGGGACCCATTGCCTGAGAAGTGATAAAAAAAGACTTCAAGGAAGAATATTTAGATTTCTTCGAAGCCATTTTGAATATTCCATCTCCCCCCCACCACCCCATCTTTTTACAAACTTTATTTCAAGACAAAATACAATGGGGAGTAAAACAACATATAACAACTAGAGCTACATGTCAAATACTTCGTCCAACTCCCGACAGGCCGCGTGCCCAGAATACTGCAGGTATTTCCTCTGATCGCAACACTGAGTCTCTGAAAGGAGGAAGCAATGCCCTGTGGTCCTTGGTTTCTATGATGAGTTTTCCACCCAGCTCCTGAGAAAGTAGAGCACACTTGCCCCATGCCCACTGTCTCCGGGACCCTAGCTTGGGATGAAGTTATAGCAAGAGGGAAGGAATCTCACATTTGCGGGTCTTCTGATCCTCCCTTGTGGCTGGTACCACCCCGGCTAAGGAGTGTGGCAGGTAGGTGTCTGCCAATGTGGCAGCACAGGTGTAGTCCCAAGCAATCTGCTTAACATCCTCCAGGGTAGCATGGTGGCTCCATCAGGACGCTTTTGACTTCCATCAGACCTCTTGGGGTTCCCGCTGAGCTGGGCAACGGGCTGTGGCGAGGCTTCTTTATGATGTCATTGACCTCCCTATGTCTAGCATACTTCTCTTCCTGATGTATGACACACTAGACCATGAAGTCCGAATTGATCAGCCGTCGCCCTGCCGCAAATACACCTATGTTGGTGAGTATGGGGCGGCTAGGCGAAGAGCAAACACCAATCCGAATACCTGCGGGTCGAGTCGGCGCCCAGAGAGGAATTGGGAACAGCAAGGAAATCTCCGAGTGTGGTGCCCTCACCGCTAGGAGACGAGTCTTTGTCCTTTCCTGAAGCGTTGGTGAGCATTGTGTTGGAAATTTTTTCCATGATCGGTTTGTCCCAGTGGGACTGTTTGTGCTCTTTTGGGAGGAGCTGGTCTACTGGAGGAGTCTGCCATGATGTCCCACTGCACTGCTGCTTCAATGAACTTGGGGTCTTGAGCTCCCACCACACCTCTCAAACGTTCAGGGACAATCCTCTTGACTAATCCACAGGAGGCCAAACATGATGACAGAAATGCAGGTAACTACATGCCTTGCTTTGCGCACCCCTATGCCTCCCAGTCGCACTGGAAGGCCTGCTCCCATTGCTGATCCTCTAGTGACAGATTCAGTGCCTTCTTTGAAGGTTGATCTCAGGTGTCATACTCGTCAAGTGTTGGGTTTTCAAAAGAGGGTGCGCACCTCAGCGGTGAGTCTTGGCATAGTAAGACACCTTGTGAGGAGATACAGGGCATCATGGGCATCATGATCACTATTCTCCTCCATTCTTTCAGGTCATTCACTTTGTCCTTGAGGACAGTGTCGATGGCGTGGTGACTCCAGCGGTGCCCCAGGAGGGTACTGTTGGATGGAGAAGTTAGTAGTGACTTTCTGGGAGGATTGTTTGCACCGCATTGATTATTTCCTGATTTGTTGTGATAATTTCACACTTTGAGGGATTAAGGATGAGTCCTAAGGCTTCTCCCTGTGTCTTCACCTGCTTGTAGGTCCCTCTCTAACAAGGACTCCCTCTAGTACCTGCCAGAGTGCCATCATCCAGGTACTGCATGCTGTTTCGTGAAGGGTTGGAAGTTGCCCCTTCTGGCTGCCAAACAGAAGAGAAGTGGAGCGAGTGAACACCCTGCTGAACACCCTCAGATGAGGGAATTTCATGTTCCCCAAACAAAGAGTCGAGGGTTTGCTGTAGCCAGCTGAAATGAAGGGAAAGAGACTGGGAAACCGCTCGAAACGGCTGGCAAGACCACATCTCTTCACCATATTAAAGGCATTTCTAAAGTCAAGTTTGACTACGGCCTTGTCTTCTGATAGGTCCCTGATAAACTTGCCGCATGAGCTGTGGCTTCACTGCTCCTGAGATCCCCAAAAGCCCAGTTGGTGTGGCTGGAGTAAACTGGCAGCTTCTAGACGAATGTTTCTTACTGCCTTGGCAACTAGGCGGCGAAGGAAATACTAACAGCAATAGGTCTGATTCCCCCATCCTTCTCTTCAAAGCGCATAATGAGGTTCCAAAAAAGAAAGGTTTAATTTCTTCTGGATTCGCCCAGCCAGGCAGTTGTTGACAAAAGTTGTTATCTGGTGAGGAGAATTGATGCAGATGCTCCGAGTACTGGATTTTACCATCTCTTTGAGGTGTTGTGGTCGAATTCCAGTGTAACCTCCTGCAGATCCCGTTGGAAAATGACACTATCGCCTTAGACTCTCTTGATTCTGGCAAAATTAATTGTTCAGTGATGGGTCTTCAGGGTTGTTGTTGATGGCTATGGTGTCCCTTGTTGGATGCTTGTCTTCTAGTGCTTGAGCTGTGGCCTCATCTGGGGGAGCTACAGTGTCGTCACTTGTAATTATTCTGATTGCTCCCACTGTGTTGCCTTCGGGATTTTTTTGCTAACCCAGTGCAAATTTTTCTCGTTTTCAGTGGAGTTTTTCTTGGGTCTACCTCTGTGATTCCTGCGATGGTGGGGCAGAGGGACACAATTATCTGTTCTTGGGTAGTTGCACCGCCTGATGACTGAAGTGGTTAGCAGTTTGCCCGTCTTTCTGAACCGCAAGACAGACATTGCCAAATAGGGAGCAGGTTGCGCCATGCTTTAATGGTACCGGGCTTAAATTGCGGAGCTCATTCACCTGCTTAAGAAGGTCTGTGAATTTCTGCTGCATATGGGCGAGCTGCTTTAGGAATGTGGGATAGGTACCGCTAGCAGTGGATTTGAATGCCAGAAGAAGGTTTTGCAAGAGAGGAGGTTGCCATTGGGGATTGACATCTGCCTGTGGAGGCTGTGGGTTGCTCTGCTGGGGCCTATGTGATCTCAGACACCCATTGTATATATATATATATATATATACTATATAATATTTATATCTATATGTACTTTTATAGGACTATACATACATTAGACATACCATTACAGTGCATTCGCTTTTAAAATACATTGCGATTTCAATCAGTACTTAAACTATTAATATTACGACTCCTTTTTTTTTCAAATTTTGAGTAATATTAACCTTAATATTTTTTGAAAACCAGAGAAAATTTATTGAATAATGAAGATTGAAATATTTTTGGGGAAAATTTTTTAGAAGACATATGGTGTAGCGAAAATCTAATTTGTAGACTATTAAAAAAGAAACATTGTCTATAATAACAAAAACCCCGTCCCCAAACGATATTGTACCGTATTCGTTGGGGGTCTGTCATAAAAAAAGCTGTTGGTGTCTGCACACAATACCCTAAAAAAGTTTCCCCGGCAATTTGGGGAAATTTTTTTAAAAAAAAGCAGAGGATAAATTTTTTAAAATTTTAAAAAATAGATGCGAGTTGATAAATTGGCAGATATTACGAGTTAGATTGTCAGCATAAACTTAAAAAAACCCCCGGGGTCCCCTTCCAATCATACTGCTATAAATGACTATCACTGTAGTGTTGGGTAAACAATAGATCCAGACTCTTCACCGTCCATAAACAATCGCTTTAGTCACACTATTGTAAAAAAATAACAAAATTTCCCCAAATTTTTTTTATATCAATTAAACAATCTTTTTTTTTTTAAACACTAAACTGCGCGGAAAAAAATTGAAAAAAAATTTTTAAATTTCTTGAAATCTGTAATCCAAATAGCACTTTTTTATATATATATATATATATATATATATATATATATATATATATATATATATATATATATATATATATATATAATGTAAAATTGGGGAAAGGAAAAAAAAAAACCTCTGTTTAGGGGTTTTTTGTGTCGTTAATCTGAAAAAAAAAATTCATACATTTTTTAAAAATTATGAATACTTTTTATTCTTACAGGAATTTCCAAAATTTATACTAAAAAAATACATAAAATTGCTTTCAACAGACTAAATTTATGTGTTTTCTTAGTCTAACTGTGTTTTCAACCAAACATGATCCATAGAGTTAAAGTTACATATATGTATGTGCAAAAGTTTTTCCAAAAATTTTGCTCAACTTGTGGAATGTTATGCGCGCGGGTGTGTGTGCATGTGCCTTTTTTGTCTTTGTGTGTGTGTGTGTGTGTGTGTGTGTGTGTGTGTGTGTGTGGGTGTGTGTGAATATCTGTTGTTGGGTGAGTTTTCAAACATGCTTTCTTGAGCACACACTGTCTGTATATATCTATATTATGTCACACCTGTTTTTTTTAACACTCAACCCCCCCATTTCGGAAAACTAGTTTGTGGCAAAACTCAACTCATCATTGTGTCTGACTATT
>WNWK01022268.1:0-32815 GCA_009830355.1 Cherax destructor
ACACACACACACACACACACACACACAGACCTAGTGTCTAATCGACATGTGCCTAAGACAAAATGGTAACACACACACTGATGTTAGTTACTGCCCCAGGATGTGGTGGTTCCTTTGTGATGTAATAACTGCTTACAGATGTTTGATGTATAGTGATCATTTCAGTGATCACTATACACAGTTACCCTGGTCTGCCATCTGCCTCACTTATATTATCCCTGGTCTGCCATCTGCCTCACTTATATTACCCCTGGTCTGCCATGAGCCTCACTTATATTACCCCAGGTCTGCCATCTGCCCCACTTATATTACCCCTGGTCTGCCATCTGCCTCACTTATATTACCCTGGTCTGCCATCTGCCTCACTTATATTACCCCTGGTCTGCCATCTGCCTCACTTATATTACCCCTGGTCGGCCATCTGCCTCACTTATATTACCCTGGTCTGCCATCTGACTCACTTATATTACCCTGGTCTGCCATCAGCCTCACTTATATTACCCCTAGTCTGCCACCTGCCTCACTTATATTACCCCTGGTCTGCCATCTGCCTCACTTATATTACCCCTGGTCTGCCATCTGCCTCACTTATATTACCCTGGTCTGCCATCTGCCTCACTTATATTACCCCAGGTCGGCCATCTGCCTCACTTATATTACCCCTGGTCTGCCATCTGCCTCACTTATATTACCCCTGTTCTGCCATCTGCCTCACTTATATTACCCTGGTCTGCCATCTGCCTCACTTATATTACCCTGGTCTGCCATCTGCCTCACTTATATTACCTCTGGTCTGCCATCTGCCTCACTTATATTACCCCTGGTCTGCTATCTGCCTCACTTATATTACCCCTGGTCGGCCATCTGCCTCACTTATATTACCCGTGGTCTGCCATCTGCCTCACTTATATTACCCCTGATCTGCCATCTGCCTCACTTATATTACCCCTGGTCTGCTATCTGCCTCACTTATATTACCCCTGGTCTGCTATCTGCCTCACTTATATTACCTCTGGTCTGCCATCTGCCTCACTTATATTACCCTGGTCTGCTATCTGCCTCACTTATATTACCCCTGGTCTGCCATCTGCCTCACTTATATTCCCCCTAGTCTGCCACCTGCCTCACTTATATTACCTCTGGTCTGCCATCTGCCTCACTTATATTACCCTGGTCTGCCATCTGCCTCACTTATATTACCCATGGTCTGCCATCTGCCTCACTTATATTACCTCTGGTCTGCCATCTGCCTCACTTATATTACCCCTGGTCTGCTATCTGCCTCACTTATATTACCCCTGGTCTGCCATCTGCCTCACTTATATTACCTCTGGTCTGCCATCTGCCTCACTTATATTACCCCTGGTCTGCTATCTCCCTCACTTATATTACCCCTGGTCTGCCATCTGCCTCATAGTATATCATATTATCTCAGGTTGTTTCCAGGAAGGTCATTGTTGCCAGGAAGGTCATTGTTGCCAGGACGGTCATTGTTGCCAGGACGGTCATTGTTGCCAGGAAGGTCATTGTTGCCAGGAAGGTCATTGTTGCCAGGAAGGCTGGGCATTGTTGCCAGGAAGGTCATTGTTGCCTGGAAGGTCATTGTTGCCAGGAAGGTCATTGTTGCCAGGAAGGTCATTGTTGCCAGGAAGGTCATTGTTGCCAGGAAGGTCATTGTTGCCAGGAAGGTCATTGTTGCCAGGAAGGTCATTGTTGCCTGGAAGGTCATTGTTGCCAGGAAGGTCATTGTTGCCAGGAAGGTCATTGTTGCCAGGAAGGTCATTTTTGCCAGGAAGGTCATTGTTGCCAGGAAGGTCATTGTTGCCAGGAAGGTCATTGTTGCCAGGAAGGTCATTGTTGCCAGGAAGGTCATTGTTGCCTGGAAGGTCATTGTTGCCTGGAAGGTTATTGTTGCCTGGAAGGTCATTGTTGCCAGGAAGGTCATTGTTGCCAGGAAGGTCATTGTTGCCAGAAAGGTCATTGTTGCAAGGAAGGTCATTGTTGCCAGGAAGGTCATTGTTGCCAGGAAGGTCATTGTTGCCAGGAAGGTCATTGTTGCCAGGAAGGTCATTTTTGCCAGGAAGGTCATTGTTGCCAGGAAGGTCATTGTTGCCAGGAAGGTCATTGTTGCTGAGGAGACACAGTGCGAGAATTAAGTGTGTGTAACCATAAAGTGCATATACGCATTTGAACCAACATAAGAGAAATCGCAGTGAACATTAAATAGGAAAAAATATAGACTATAGTGTAAATTCTAGAGTGCCGGTGGAGCAACCGTTACCGTGTGAATAGGCCTGGAGGCCAGTGAATTATTGCCAGATACATCCAAATTCGGAGGTGAAAATTAACAAACATATATTGAACTAACTAAGTAATATAGCGAGTGGCAAGGATATATATGTGCAGTGATACAGTGAACCAAATCTGTAGTAAGAGAAATAGTAATAAATCCCAGTATAGCTTAAAAGATATGGTATAGCATATGGAAACATACTACAAGGATTGGCACTAGTGAAAATTGCCAGAGGTCCTGAGAAGCAGAAATAACAGATAAGTAAATTCTATAGTTATAAGAAACAAAAACAAGTGATGGTGGCACTGAGGTGCAGGGAATCACAGTATACATAATTGGAGTATAAAACCATGTGAAGTGTCTTTCTCGCTGCCACTACTAAGTGTGGAAGTTTTTGCCATGGAAGTGTAAGGGAAACTACCGGAAGCATAGGTATCGTGTGGAAATAAAGCAATGACCACAGTATTAGTTCAGTGAAAAGAAAAGGTATCTGGAATAAATATAGTGTATATCCTTGTAATAACCAGTACAGCACAGTGATAAACTATTAGGTATAAAATAAAAGTAAATTAAATCAATAGTAGTGTGGCAGTGCGGGTGACCACTTGCCCTGGAGTGGTCAATGTGCCAAGCGACTTTTATAGATCTGAGTTACCACTTATAACGAATAGACTAGGATACCAGGACAGAATAAGAAAGACCTAGTGAACCCAATTGGCAGTAGAAAACACAAGGATAGTGATCTAAGAAAATGAAAGTGGTCTAAACGGGCATCGCATGGCAGGGATAGGACTGAGTGGGTGCTTTAGTCTACGCCTGGCAGTGCTGAAGTCAGCCACGGAGGCCTACCATACACACCCATAAAAACACCATATACACCATACCACAATATCCTGTCTAGACCAGTGTGGGGATCTCAGTGAGAATAATACATTAAAATGTATATAGGACTGATCAGAGAGGAATAAATATAGAAAGAGTTATACAGTGAGCAAACAGAAGTAAATACATATTATAACGCATGGGCCAGTAGGCCTGCTGCAGTGTTCCTTCTTTCTTATGTTCTTATGTTCTTATAACAATAATATAATATAAGGTGTAGTAAGTCTCCATAATCAGTACATCCCACATATACTAATACAAATAGGATACAGGCAGGATGGCAGTACAGTATATCTGTGGGACTTGTGAAAAGGCTCTTGGGAAAAGATCTAGAATCACATGCAACCTTTGCTTTTCAAAACATCATGTCACATGTTCAAAAATTAACACAGTAACAAGAAGTGACATCCGTCTAGAAAGGTGTTTCTGGATCTGCAACAAGGATGTGGAACTATGGACAGATATCAGGAAAGCACTCAGGAGGCGAATAAACAATAAGCATGAAGAAAAAGAGGAACTATTGAATAGTCTCCCCGGTATTTATAGAACTTGGGAAGATAAGAAAGGGATAAAGTATAACACACAGAATGACCAGTCTACAACAATTGACCCAAAAATAAACAGTCATCCACGGGAAAAAACACAGGAAACAAAAACATTAGCTAACTCAGCCCCAGTCCCAGGACTGACCCAGACCCAGCCCCCAGCCAAGTGAACATCCGGTTTTGGTTAAGGACGCCACCACAGCCATAGCCTCTAATACAGATATAGTAGGGGAGTCCTTTCCAGGGAAAATGTTGGCCCCATGTCATCAAAGGAAAAGGCAGATAACGAGGAAAACCAAGGAGTGGAAAAGAGGAAAAACGCAGATAATTCTGCAGATCTTTGGGAAAATACAATGTCAGTAAATATAGGCAGCCAAAATATATGCAAATTTATGCTAAAGGTATGTGCCTTTATGGCAGAGATTGTTGGAATAAACACACCAGAAAATGTGCCAACATGTTAAGGAAAGGAAAGTGTCGGTTTAACAAAGAGTGCAGATACTCCATCCAGTGATGTGTCAAGCTTCAACACAGTCCAGAGAATGTTATGACATGAGCTGCCCAGACCAATTAAAAAGGGGAACAGTACGATACAGAGAAAGCAGGGAAAGGGAAAATGAAAAGAACAGCAATCTTTTTAGATATAAGGAGAAACAACCAGATAAAAGAAAGAGACAAAAGGTGGAAATGGTACAGAGGGGACAGTTGGGCAGAACAGGGACAAGACAAGACAGGCACCAGCTCATCAGGGCTGTATAAACAATCAAAGTCAGTACTGGAGAAACCAGGGGTATGGGCACCAGGGGCCATACCAGGTAGGACATCACCAGTGGTACTAACCAAACACAAAGAAAGACCAAACATCCCAAATGGTAACTCCTGCTTCATATTTGCAAATATTCAGGGTCTGAAATCAAATAAAATGACAAAGTTAGTTATGTTAGTGGACTCCTATCAGAAGCAAATGCCATGTTTGGAGCATTTACAGAAACACATACAAGGGATGTTTTGGACGGAGAGATTCAGATAGAAAACTATAACATGTATAGATGTGATAGAATTAATAGGTCACAGGGAGGAGTAGGACTCTATATAAAAGATACTCTCTGTTGCACAGAAGTTTTGAACGCTACGAATGATATAGTAGAAATCCTCGGCATTAAAGTGGAAAATAAGAATCTAGTAATTATCCTAGTATACAAACCACCATCAGCAACTGCGAGGAATTCACAGAGCAGTTAAAGAAGATAGATAGCTATCTGGATAGGCTAGAAAATCCCACCCCAAACATTTTAATCCTTGGAGATTTTAATCTCCCTCATGTAAAATGGAAGATGAGGCACCATAATGTTATACCAGAAATAACTCCTGGAAGCACCCTGGCCCAACAGGCACATACCAGGGAACTAATGAGGCTTTGTGAAAAATACTCACTAAACCAACAGATAATTGATCCCACTAGAAATGAAAATACCCTGGATTTGATATTCACAAACAACGAGGAATTAATCAGAGACATAACAGTTACAAAAACAATATACTCTGATCATAACATCATAGAAGTTCAAACTAGTATTAACTCAGGGTTAGGGAACTGCGACACTAATGTTAGAGACGGAATGTTCAGTAAGTTTAATTTAATAACCATAGAATTGACTGGGAAAAATAAACCAAGAGCTATCAGACATATCATGGAATCAGACATGAGCACCCTAAATCCCCACCAGTGCCTAGAGAAGCTGAATACAGAAGCATACAAGGTATGTATGAAACACGTACCATTGAGGAAACCCAAGAAGATCAGATATAGAGAGAGGCGTAGGAGATGGTACAGGAGAAGAAAACGGGTTACTGAATTGCTGAAAACACAGTTATGTTGCAACAGAAGAGAGATAGCCTTAACCGAGAGATCACGGAATTAGAACAAAAACTTAAGATGTCATACCTGACAGAAGAAGTACAAAGGGAACAAAGAGCCATACAGGATATTGCAATAAACCCAAAATATTTCTACCCTATGCAAAATCCAAGCTAAGAACTACCTGTAGAATTGGACCATTATTGAGAGGAGATTCGTATAGGACGATGAACAGGAAATGAGTGAAATTCTAAAAGAACAGTATGAGTCAGTGTTCAGCAACCCACTAAATGACAGCAAGGTAGAAAATGCAGAAATATTTTCACTCCAGCAGAAGGCTGGCAGACCACCTAACCGACATTAGTACAAATCCCATAGATTTCAAAAGAAATGGCCAACATGCCCACTCACTCAGCACCTGGACCAGATTCATGGAATGCTTTATTTATAAAGCAGTGCAAAGTACCATTAGCAAGAGCCCTTAGTATTCTGTGGAGAAAGAGCTTAGATCTAGGTGAAATTCCAGAGGCCTTAAAGAGTGCAGACATAGCTCCTTTGCATAAGGGAGGTAGTAGAGCACTAGCTAAATTACAGACCAGTAGCCCTCACTTCTCACATCATAAAAATCTTTGAAAGAGTGATGAGACGGCAGATTACAAAGTTCATGGACCAGCACAACCAACATAACCCGAACCAGCATGGCTTTAGAGCGGGTCGATCATGCCTGTCACAGCTGCTGAACCATTATGACAGAATTACGGAGGCATTGGAGGACGACCAAAACGCAGATGTGATTTACACAGATTTTGCAAAGGCGTTTGACAAATGCGATCATGGAGTGATAGCGCACAAAATGAGGGCCATAGGCATTACGGGAAGGTAGGCAGGTGGATTTTGAGTTCCCAACACAAAGAACACAAAACGTAGTAGTGAACAGGGCAAGATCCAGCATCAGCGAGGTCAAAGCTCAGTGCCCCAAGGCACTGTCCTGGCACCTCTGCTGTTTCTCATCCTCATAGCAGACATAGATAAAAACACCCAGCACACTTTTGTATCATCATTTGCAGATGACACTAAAATAAGCATGAAAGTCACTACGGTAGAGGACACTGAAAAATTACAGGAGGACATAAGCAAGGTCTTCCAATGGGCAGTGGAGAACAACATGACGTTCAATGGTGATAAGTTTCAGCTGCTTAGGTATGGAAAAATGAAGAACTCAAAAGGAACACTATATACAAAACGCAAGAGGGTCACCACATAGAACGAAAGGAACACGTAAAGGACTTGGGAATAATTATGTCTGCTGATCTGTCGTTTAAAGACCATAACAAGACAAAGATCACAACAGCCAGGAAGATGACGGAGTGGGTATTGAGAACTTTCAAAACAAGGGAAATAATGCCGATGGTGACACTATTCAAATCGCTAGTGCTCCCTCACTTAGAATACTGCTCAGTGCTGACGGCCCCGTTCAGGGCAGGATAAATAGCAGAGCTGGAACAAATCCAGAGATCGTTTACGGCTCACATTGAGCCATTGAAACATCTAAATTATTGGGAACGCCTTCAAGTCTTGAACATGTACTCATTGGAGCGGAGGAGAGAGAGATACATGATAATATATACATGGAAAGTACTTGAGGGCCTGGTCCCAAATCTGCACACTGCCATAACAACATACTGGAGTGAGAGATATGGGAGAAAGTGTAAAATAAACCCAGTGAGGAGCAGGGGTGCGGTGGGGACAATACGGGAGCACTGTATTAACATCCGGGGTCCCAGACTATTCAACATCTTACCAGAAGATATCCGAAACACGGCTGGAACCAGTGTAGAAGCCTTCAAGAGGAAACTGGACAAATATCTTCACCAGGTGCCAGATCAACCAGGCTGTGATGGATATGTGGGGCAGCGGGCCTCCAGCAGCAACAGCCTGGTTGACCAGGCAAGCACCAGACGAGCCTGGCCCATGGCCGAGCTCAGAGAGTAGATACTCTCGAAACTCTTCAAAGGTATATCAAAGGTATAAAGGTCATTGTTGCCAGGAAGGTCATTGTTGCCAGGAAGGTCATTGTTGCCAGGAAGGTCATTGTTGCCAGGAAGGTCATTGTTGCCAGGAAGGTCATTGTTGCCAGGAAGGTCATTGTTGCCAGGAAGGTCATTGTTGCCAGGAAGGTCATTGTTGCCAGGAAGGTCATTGTTGCTAGGAAGGTCATTGTTGCCAGGAAGGTCATTGTTGCCAGGAAGGTCATTGTTGCCTCAACTTCAGGCAACATTGTACCTGTGTATTACAGCTTCTCATTCTCAGTATTCATAAAAAAGAACTGGCATATCCACTTGTCACTCAGTGTGTGTGACTGTGGATGATGGCTTGCGTAAGTAAGCCATGTGGCTGTGTGGATGTGGGTAATGGCTGATGTAAGTCGTGCAGCTCTGTGTGACTGCGGGAGATGGCTGAAATAAAGCATGGTAGTGTGTGACTGCGAGAGATGGCTGAAATAAAGAATGGTAGTGTGTGACTGCGAGAGATGGCTGAAATAAAGAATGGTAGTGTGTGACTGCGAGAGATGGCTGAAATAAAGAATGGTAGTGTGTGACTGCGAGAGATGGCTGAAATAAAGAATGGTAGTGTGTGACTGCTGGAGATGGCTGAAATAAAGCATGGTAGTGTGTGACTGCTGGAGATGGCTGAAATAAAGAATGGTAGTGTGTGACTGCGAGAGATGGCTGAAATAAAGAATGGTAGTGTGTGACTGCGGGAGATGGCTGAAATAAAGCATGGTAGTGTGTGACTGCGTTAGATGGCTGACGTAAGTAAGCCATGTGCTAATATGGTGTGGGATTACCTTCTCAGGTTGCTTATACAGTATAAATCACTGGCTGCTCTCTGATACTCAGTACTTATAACAACAAAGGGTCTCCGACCACCACCATAATCAAGATTTATCATTTTTTTTGTCTTAGTTTTAGTTGGTATGTTTATATTTGTCGTACTTTTTGGTTTTTGTGTAAGATTAAATTCTCTAGTGTCAGACCACTTGCAACTCACTGAGTCACCAAGTGTTCCTGGCTTCACTTGCAGGTGTGAGTCACCAAGTGTTCCTGGCTTCACTTGCAGGTGAAGTCACCAAGTGTTCCTGGCTTCACTTGCAGGTGTAAGTCACCAAGTGTTCCTGGCTTCACTTGCAGGTGTAAGTCACCAAGTGTTCCTGGCTTCACTTGCAGGTGTAAGTCACCAAGTGTTCCTGGCTTCACTTGCAGGTGTAAGTCACCAAGTGTTCCTGGCTTCACTTGCAGGTGAAGTCACCAAGTGTTCCTGGCTTCACTTGCAGGTGAAGTCACCAAGTGTTCTGGCTTCACTTGCAGGTGAAGTCACCAAGTGTTCTGGCTTCACTTGCAGGTGTAAGTCACCAAGTGTTCCTGGCTTCACTTGCAGGTGAAGTCACCAAGTGTTCCTGGCTTCACTTGCAGGTGAAGTCACCAAGTGTTCCTGGCTTCACTTGCAGGTGTAAGTCACCAAGTGTTCCTGGCTTCACTTGCAGGTGAAGTCACCAAGTGTTCCTGGCTTCACTTGCAGGTGTAAGTCACCAAGTGTTCCTGGCTTCACTTGCAGGTGTAAGTCACCAAGTGTTCCTGGCTTCACTTGCAGGTGAAGTCACCAAGTGTTCCTGGCTTCACTTGCAGGTGAAGTCACCAAGTGTTCCTGGCTTCACTTGCAGGTGTAAGTCACCAAGTGTTCCTGGCTTCACTTGCAGGTGTAAGTCACCAAGTGTTCCTGGCTTCACTTGCAGGTGTAAGTCACCAAGTGTTCCTGGCTTCACTTGCAGGTGTAAGTCACCAGTGTTCCTGGCTCACTTGCAGGTGTAAGTCACC
This sequence comes from Cherax destructor, assembly GCA_009830355.1. Taxonomy (NCBI): domain Eukaryota; kingdom Metazoa; phylum Arthropoda; class Malacostraca; order Decapoda; family Parastacidae; genus Cherax; species Cherax destructor. The sequence continues at coordinate 9,454 of WNWK01022268.1, forward strand.
AAGTGTTCCTGGCTTCACTTGCAGGTGTAAGTCACCAAGTGTTCCTGGCTTCACTTGCAGGTGTAAGTCACCAAGTGTTCCTGGCTTCACTTGCAGGTGTAAGTCACCAAGTGTTCCTGGCTTCACTTGCAGGTGTAAGTCACCAAGCACTGATGTGTCACCACGGGGTCATCCAGTGTCACTACCATTATAAGATAGGATAAGATAACATTTTATTCAGATTTTTAATCCGGAGGGTTAGCCACCCAGGATAACCCAAGAAAGTATTATTTTCATTGGGGTCCTTTAGTCTTGTCCTCCAGGATGCGACCCACACCAGTCGACTAACACCCAGGCCCCTACTCGCTTGCTAGGTGAACGGGAACAGTAGGTGTAAGGAAACATGCTCAATATTTTCACCCTTGCCGGGTATCGAACCACGGACACTCTGAGACGAGATTGTTGCTACCAGGCCACCACTTGCTTTCTCCGTGCCCTCAGAGAGAGAGACTTATCTCGACAAGTGATAAGGGTCGTTTATACACATTCTCTCACCCTTGACACAAGTGATAAGGGTCGTCTATACACATTCTCTCACCCTTGACACAAGTGATAAGGGTCGTCTATACACATTCTCTCACCCTTGACACAAGTGATAAGGGTCGTTTATACACATTCTCTCACCCTTGACACAAGTGATAAGGGTCGTCTATACACATTCTCTCACCCTTGACACAAGTGATAAGGGTCGTCTATACACATTCTCTCACCCTTGACACAAGTGATAAGGGTCGTCTATACACATTCTCTCACCCTTGACACAAGTGATAAGGGTCGTCTATACACATTCTCTCACCCTTGACACAAGTGATAAGGGTCGTCTATACACATTCTCTCACCCTTGACATAAGTGATAAGGGTCGTCTATACACATTCTCTCACCCTTGACATAAGTGATAAGGGTCGTCTATACACATTCTCTCACCCTTGACATAAGTGATAAGGGTCGTCTATACACATTCTCTCACCCTTGACACAAGTGATAAGGGTCGTCTATACACATTCTCTCACCCTTGACACAAGTGATAAGGGTCGTCTATACACATTCTCTCACCCTTGACACAAGTGATAAGGTGCATCATTCTCACTGACAAGGTAGGTCGTCTATACACATTCTCTCACCCTTGACACAAGTGATAAGGGTCGTCTATACACATTCTCTCACCCTTGACACAAGTGATAAGGGTCGTCTATACACATTCTCCCCTTGACACAAGTGATAAGGGTCGTCTATACACATTCTCTCACCCTTGACAAAGTGATAAGGGTCGTCTATAACATTTCACCTTGACACAAGTGATAAGGGCGTCTATACATTCTCTCACCCTGACACAAGTGATAAGGGTCTTATACACATTCTCTCACCCTTGACACAAGTGATAAGGGTCGTCTATACACATTCTCTCACCCTTGACACAAGTGATAAGGGTCGTCTATACACATTCCTCACCCTTGACACAAGTGATAAGGGTCGTCTATACACATTTCTCACCCTTGACACAAGTGATAAGGGTCGTCTATACACATTCTCTCACCCTTGACATAAGTGATAAGGGTCGTCTATACACATTCTCTCACCCTTGACACAGTGATAAGGGTCGTCTATACATTCTCTCACCTTGACAAGTGTAAGGGTCGTTTATACACATCTCTCACCCTTGACACAAGTGATAAGGGTCGTCTATACACATTCTCTCACCCTTGACACAAGTGATAAGGGTCGTCTATACACATTCTCTCACCCTTGACACAAGTGATAAGGGTCGTCTATACACATTCACCCTTGACACAAGTGATAAGGGTCGTCTATACACATTCTCTCACCCTTGACATAAGTGATAAGGGTCGTCTATACACATTCTCTCACCCTTGACACAAGTGATAAGGGTCGTCTATACACATTCTCTCACCCTTGACACAAGTGATAAGGGTCGTCTATACACATTCTCTCACCCTTGACACAAGTGATAAGGGTCGTCTATACACATTCTCTCACCCTTGACACAAGTGATAAGGGTCGTCTATACACATTCTCTCACCCTTGACACAAGTGATAAGGGTCGTGTATACACATTCTCTCACCCTTGACACAAGTGATAAGGGTCGTCTATACACATTCTCTCACCCTTGACACATTAGAGCTACATCCTGAGGGTGAAACAAGACACTTGTATGCAGTAGGGGAAGGGTATGAACACTATTTTTTCGTACAGTATTTGCAAGACCAATCAGGAATTACATGGAAACTCGGACTTCGGTTAAACAAAACCCTAGGAAGGACATTTTATAAGGTCAGACACTTGAAGACAGCACTAGGGTTACTTTGTTTCCATGGCAGTATTAGATCTCAAGTCGGACACACCGTGAGTCATTCAGCTTGTGAGAATATAAGTGAGCTTGGATCCTGTTCTCTGAAGATGTGTCTGTAGTGTCTTTTATAGTCACCCAGACAGTATCTCACTTACGCCTAAACCTATCAGAATTCACCTCACGCACTCTACTTCATTCTGGGTCAATCATAACTTTCCCAAGCCTCCGTTCAAATAATGCCACGCCAAAACTTTTTTAATTAAGGTCACATATGTTGTCTTTGCGACCCTTTCATGACCTGACAGCTAGTTAAACGCTATGACCGCAATAGAAGTGGATATTGGCCTGGCCCAGGGCCAGGGCCAGGGCCGCCGGGCTGCGGGAAAACTTGAAACCTTCCAAAGGTATATCAAAAGTAGCAGTTTCAAGTATATTTTGTTTAGACTCAGAATATTATGTAAGGAAATAGGGGCATTTTAAAATTTAAATTATTGGCTAAAAAAAAAGTATGCTAGTAGTTTCTGCTCTCCCTCTGACACATTCTTGAAATTCAACTTTCAGTTGTCTTGCTTCGTCCTGGTTCAACATGTTTCAATCACATGCTTAACAAGTATTTGAGTGAGAATAGTTGGGTTTGAGAAGGACCTGTCTGTCATGGTCATTAAACCTACCAGAGGTAGGAAGACTAGTGGGACACATGGTTACGACGTTCAAGATACTCAATAGTCTTCCTACCTCTGGTACTAAGATTTAATTTTATTTACGTTTGTGGTCATAATTAATGTTGATCATCTCGGGCACGAGCACTGTGGCACACCTGTGGAGCCTGTGGAGATTTCTGGTGCTGGGGGGGGGAGAGTTGGTGAGACTTGTACTTGGTACAACGTACTCTCTTATTGACCTCACGTAGGTGGTGTATATTATCATGTTCAGGTTCTCTAGTGTTTGTTAGTCTGGTGTACACTGTTCATATTCTCTTTATGGACCTTCGGGGATAGTCTGTTTATTTTTTACTCTTGGCTCTTTTTCTTTTAACGACATTGCAAGTTGTTTACTTTTCATTTAAATGCTGTATTAGTCGCCCACTTTATCAGTGTCCTCCACGTAAACGTATTGATGATAAGCGCGAGTAGCAGTGTGGTGTGTCATGTGATGTTACATAAGTACCTTCCATGTGTTGATGGCGTGAACCCTGCATCACCAGTAGTGAGAAGCTTCAATATTCCCACGAGGTGGTAGTTGCTTCCCCAGAATAACTTTCTAACTATAACGTTGTTGTAAGCTCCTCTCTCTCCTATGTGCGGGTTACTTGTGTATAATGATTTTTGTTTTATCTTGGTATTCTTTATAATAATTGTGGTTCCTTTATTACTTCAAGTAAATGGTTATTTATTAACATCAAAGTTTTCACTTCCATACATCAAACAGTCGGTTATGAGCAGTAATGAGTATAAATGTATAAATAACATAAGAATGAAGGAACACAAGAGGAGGTCCAACTCAGTGACGTTGCCTGGATGTTTTGTCGCTCATCTAACAACTTTGTTGCTAAACCTGTATTCCCTTATATCCTTTCTAAATCTAAGTTCGTCTAACTTACATTTTGTAACCCAGGTAACCTAGCGACCTGGCAAGTAACGCAGGTTAATAAACCCTCTCCAACTTGTCTTGGGACAGCCTACATTTAGTGGGAGTGTAGTACAAGTGAAGTAGAATTTGGCTAGTTGTAGCCAGGCTAGTGCACGTATGTATTCTTGTGGTTTTATTAAAATATCGAAAGGTTATTGTAACAATAAATTTGCATTTTCCCATTTTCTTTAGTATATAATTTTTGTTGCTGTGCCCTGGGATGATGGTGATACCTTCATTAAGAATTCCACTTCTCAAGTGCATGGAATAGGCTGTCCTGAGAGGATAATTCCCAAGTGAGAGTAACCCCCAGCTCGTATATGTACAAGGAAATTATTGAAACTGGCGTAGCTGATAACCATTGAATGGAATACTTGACAATATTGTCATCCCCCTACTGAAGTCTCCCACTTAGGCTCACACATTTCGACACTATAGGAATCCATCCTGTTTGATGGAATATGACTGGGAAAACAGCTAGCTCTAGTTCCCGCTGCGTAACTGTCATGTAGAATAAGGTACCAGCACATTTCTTTTGCATCCAATTTTGCTAAATTGAAAAAAAAAATAGTGAGGTATGTTGTGTGTTTTGCAAGACTTATGAGGCGAGGCGCCACGCTCCTGGAGGCACCAGCGACGGTATCATTTGCAACAACTTAAGTTTTTCAGAGGTGCGATTATTTCTATAGGCTCGATCGTACGGTTGAGGGATCCAGCCTCCATTAATGCATATACTGACTGTTCAATACGGGTTTAGCACTCCATAGGAAGTTAATTTGCTGTCCATCTCATATCTTACAAATTGCTGTGTCATTTTTGAGTTATCACTTTCCTTAACCTTGAATAGTCATTCCTCACTATTTTGTGCTTGCCTATCCTTGTGTGTGTTCCTATAATAATAATAATAATAATCTTTATTTCTACAAGTACGTGTACAAGGTATACAGTCCTAGCTGACATCAATGACGTAGTACTACATAGAAAGTTGCTTGTTATGCAGAGCATTTTGGGCAAATTAGGTCAGTTTTGTCCCAGGATGCGACCCACACCAGTCTACTAACATCCAGCTACCCATTTTACTGAAGGGTGAACAATAGCTCTTATGTGCGTGCCTGGCTTTGTATGTGTAATGCTATCAGTTGTGTAGGTGTGCGTGTTGTGGCTACCAGCTGGGACAAGGCATGGGTGCAGCAGTAGCAGCAGCAGCAGTCGCAGCAGCAGCAGCAGCAGCAGCAGCAGCAGCAGCAGCAGCAGCAGCGGATTTATAGGAGCGGCTAACAGATTATCCCATCGATCCTCTCTCTCACCAGACTGTAAACGAGGTTATTTAAGGATCATTAAAAACCTATTTGTAGTGTTGCTATGTTGCTTTCTATACCAGGTGGTGATGGTGGTGGTTGTGGTTGTTTTGTTGGATGGTGGTGGTGGTGGTTGTGGGTGTTTTGTTGGATGGTGGTGGTGGTGGTTGTGGGTGTTTTGTTGGATGGTGGTGGTGGTGGTTGTGTTTGTTGGTGGTGGTTGTGGTGTTGTGGATGGTGGTGGTGGTGGTTGTGGGTGTTTTGTTGGATGGTGGTGTGGTGGTGGTGTGTGGTGTTTTGTTGGATGGTGGTGGTGGTGGTTGTGGGTGTTTTGTTGGATGGTGTGTGGTGGTGGTTGTGGGTGTTTTGTTGGATGGTGGTGGTGGTGGTTGTGGGTGTTTTGTTGGATGGTGGATGGTGGTGGTTGTGGTGTTTTGTTGGATGGTGGTGATGGGTGGTTGTGGTGTTTTGTTGGATGGTGGTGGTGGTGGTTGTGGTGTTTTGTTGGATGGTGGTGATGGTGGTGGTGTGGTGTTTTGTTGGAGGTGGTGGTGGTGGTGGTTGTGGTTGTTTTGTTGGATGGTGGTGGTGGTGGTGTGGGTGTTTTGTTGGATGGTGGTGGTGGTGGTGGTTGTGGTTGTTTTGTTGGATGGTGGTGGTGGTGGTGGTTGTGGGTGTTTTGTTGGATGGTGGTGGTGGTGGTTGTGGGTGTTTTGTTGGATGGTGGTGGTGGTGGTGGTTGTGGGTGTTTTGTTGGATGGTGGTGGTGGTGGTGGTTGTGGTGTTTGTTGGATGGTGGGATGGTGGTGGTTGTGGTGTTTTGTTGGATGGTGGTGATGGTGGTGGTGGGTGTTTGTTGGATGGTGTGGTGGTGGTTGTGGGTGTTTTGTTGGATGGTGGTGTGGTGGTGGTTGTTTTGTTGGATGGTGGTGTGGTGGTTGTGGGTGTTTTGTTGGATGGTGGTGAGTGGTGGTTGTGGTGTTTTGTTGGATGGTGTGATGGTGGTGGTTGTGGTTGTTTTGTTGGATGGTGGTGATGGTGGTGGTTGTGGTTGTTTTGTTGGATGGTGGTGATGGTGGTGGTTGTGGTTGTTTTGTTGGATGGTGGTGATGGTGGTGGTTGTGGTGTTTTGTTGGATGGTGGTGATGGTGGTGGTTGTGGTTGTTTTGTTGGATGGTGGTGATGGTGGTGGTTGTGGGTGTTTTGTTGGATGGTGGTGATGGTGGTGGTTGTGGGTGTTTTGTTGGATGGTGGTGATGGTGGTGGTTGTGGTTGTTTTGTTGATGGGATGGTGGTGGTGGTTTGGGATGGTGTGTGGTGGTGGTGGGTGTTTTGTTGGATGGTGGTGATGGTGGTGGTTGTGGGTGTTTTGTTGGATGGTGGTGGTGGTGGTTGTGGTGTTTTGTTGGATGGTGGTGTGGTGGTGGTTGGTGTTTGTTGGATGGTGGTGATGGTGGTGGTTGTGGTGTTTTGTTGGATGGTGGTGTGGTGGTGGTTGTGGGTGTTTTGTTGGATGGTGGTGGTGGTGGTGGTGTTTGTTGGATGGTGGTGATGGTGGTGGTTGTGGTGTTTTGTTGGATGGTGGTGGGTGGTGGTTGTGGTGTTTTGTTGGATGGTGGTGGTGGTGGTGGTTGTGGTTGTTGTGTTGGCTGGTGGTGATGGTGGTGGTGGTGGGTGTTTTGTTTGATGGTGGTGGTGTGGTTGTGTTTTGTTGGATGGTGGTGTGGTGGTGGTTGTGGTGTTTTGTTGGATGGTGGTGGATGGTGGTGGTTGTGGGTGTTTTGTTGGATGGTGGTGGTGGTTGGTGGTTGTGGGTGTTTGTTGGATGGTGGTGGTGGTGGTTGTGGGTGTTTTGTTGGATGGTGGTGTGGTGGTGGTTGTGGTTGTTTTTGTTGGATGGTGGTGGTGGTGGTGTGTGGGTGTTTGTTGGATGGTGGTGGTGGTGGTTGTGGGTGTTTTGTTGGATGGTGGTGGTGGTGGTTGTGGGTGTTTTGTTGGATGGTGGTGGTGGTGGTGGTTGTGGTTGTTTTGTTGGATGGTGGTGGTGGTGGTGGTTGTGGGTGTTTTGTTGGATGGTGGTGGTGGTGGTTGTGGGTGTTTTGTTGGATGGTGGTGTGGTGTGGTGGGTGTTTTGTTGGATGGTGGTGGTGGTGGTTGTGGGTGTTTTGTTGGATGGTGGTGGTGGTGGTTGTGGGTGTTTTGTTGGATGGTGGTGGTGGTGGTTGTGGGTGTTTTGTTGGATGGTGGTGGTGGTGGTTGTGGGTGTTTTGTTGGATGGTGGTGGTGGTGGTTGTGGGTGTTTTGTTGGATGGTGGTGGTGGTGGTTGGGGTGTTTGTTGGATGGTGGTGGTGGTGGTTGTGGTGTTTTGTTGGATGGTGGTGGTGGTGGTTGTGGTGTTTTGTTGGATGGTGGTGGTGGTGGTTGTGGGTGTTTTGTTGGATGGTGGTGGTGGTGGTTGTGGGTGTTTTGTTGGATGGTGGTGGTGGTGGTTGTGGGTGTTTTGTTGGATGGTGGTGGTGGTGGTTGTGTGGGTGTTTTGTTGGATGGTGGTGGTGGTGGTTGTGGGTGTTTTGTTGGATGGTGGTGGTGGTGGTTGTGGGTGTTTTGTTGGATGGTGGTGGTGGTGGTGGTGTGGGTGTTTTGTTGGATGGTGGTGGTGGTGGGTGTTTGTTGGATGTGTGGTGGTGGTTGTGGGTGTTTTGTTGGATGGTGGTGGTTGTGGGTGTTTTGTTGGATGGTGGTGGTGGTGGTTGTGGGTGTTTTGTTGGATGGTGGTGGTGGTGGTTGTGGGTGTTTTGTTGGATGGTGGTGGTGGTGGTGGTTGTGGGTGTTTTGTTGGATGGTGGTGGTGGTGGTTGTGGGTGTTTTGTTGGATGGTGGTGGTGGTGGTTGTTGTAGGTGTGTTGGGTGGTGGTAGTTGTTATGGGTGTGTTGTTGGTTGGTTGTGGGTGTTTTGGTGGTTGTGGTTGCAGTGTTAAGTGGTGGTTGTTTTGTTGGGTGGTAGTTTTGTCTTCCTTTCTAGTAGTGTTCTAAGTGAAGGTAAGCCTTCCCTTCCCTTAAGAGCACTTTATTTCCTCCATCTTAGATCAGTCTAACCACATATAGAAGTAATTGCAAAATAATTGATCTTTTCTGTATTACATTGATAAATGCTTTAAGAAATATTATCTAAAATAGAGAGAAAAGGAGTTATTACAACAGTAAAATGAACTTTAAATACAAATGCACAGACTCCATATTTATTCAACTTGTTTCTCTTTTATTTTTATTATTGTCATGAAATTGAGTGGTAATTCTTGTGACAACTCACACATAAAATGAACATTAGCTTATGATTTTTTTTTGTTTTTAATAAAAGTGCGATTACTGGGTGTTGTTGGGGGGGGTGAAGAGGGGAAATATTGATGATTGGTACTGTAGTATAGTACCAATCATGATTGTTCCATAAGGTACACTGTAGTATAGTACCAATCATGATTGTTCCATAAGGTACACTGTAGTATAGTACCAATCATGATTGTTCCATAAGGTACACTAGTATAGTACCAATCATGATTGTTCCATAAGGTACACTGTAGTATAGTACCAATCATGAATGTTCCATAAGGTACACTGTAGTATAGTACCAATCATGATTGTTCCATAAGGTACACTGTAGTATAGTACCAATCATGATTGTTCCATAAGGTACACTGTAGTATAGTACCAATCATGATTGTTCCATAAGGTACACTGTAGTATAGTACCAATCATGATTGTTCCATAAGGTACACTGTAGTATAGTACCAATCATGATTGTTCCATAAGGTACACTGTAGTATAGTACCAATCATGATTGTTCCATAAGGTACACTGTAGTATAGTACCAATCATGATTGTTCCATAAGGTACACTGTAGTATAGTACCAATCATGATTGTTCCATAAGGTACACTGTAGTATAGTACCAATCATGATTGTTCCATAAGGTACACTGTAGTATAGTACCAATCATGATTGTTCCATAAGGTACACTGTAGTATAGTACCAATCATGATTGTTCCATAAGGTACACTGTAGTATAGTACCAATCATGATTGTTCCATAAGGTACACTGTAGTATAGTACCAATCATGATTGTTCCATAAGGTACACTGTAGTATAGTACCAATCATGATTGTTCCATAAGGTACACTGTAGTATAGTACCAATCATGATTGTTCCATAAGGTACACTGTAGTATAGCACCAATCATGATTGTTCCATAAGGTACACTGTAGTATAGTACCAATCATGATTGTTCCATAAGGTACACTGTAGTATAGTACCAATCATGATTGTTCCATAAGGTACACTGTAGTATAGTACCAATCATGATTGTTCCATAAGGTACACTGTAGTATAGTACCAATCATGATTGTTCCATAAGGTACACTGTAGTATAGTACCAATCATAAATGTTCCATAAGGTACACTAGTATAGTACCAATCATGATTGTTCCATAAGGTACACTACATGTATAGTAATAACTATACATGTAGTATACGTTAGCTATAGTAAATGATTGAATTATGAACATAACCAGGATGGTGCCATATATTTTGAACATATAATATTAATAGTGAACACCAGATAACATAGTTTATATAAAACAATTATCAGAAAATGAAGCAATACTTTTTAGTTTGGGTGCGAGGTATTAGAGTTGGTAGATGTGTTGTCTTGCAAGGTGATGGTAGATGTGTTCTCTTGCAAGGTAAGAATGAGTTGATCAACTACTGCCATTCACACTACATCTTACACTGCCGCTATACTTACCTTCACTATAGTTTTTCAAGCTAATGGGCAAACTTTTGTTCGTTGTTGAAGTCGAGTATTGACCATTATCCATTATAAGAACATAAGACTAACCCATGTCACCTTTTCTCACTATTCCATGACCTGCCACTTTAATAATCTTTTGTATATGACTCTTATCCGAAGCCATACTGAAATTCAGATAAATATCACTGTATTCTTTATCCATGTGCCACTCTGCCTCACATGTTTTTATGAAGGAAGTCAGCAAGTTTGTGAGGCAGGAATTGCCCCTTGAGAGTCAGTGTTGAGACTCATTAATCAAATTATGTTCATCAGGATGGCTTATTATTATATCTGTCATAATTGACTCACTATTGAGATCGGACTTATTACCAGGTAATTTGATGGCAAGGCTTTGCCTCTGGTTTAAACATAGAAAATACATTAGTCATTTTCCATATCTAAAAAATCTTCTGGATCCAAGAGCGTGTCCATCCTCTGCAGAACTTAGAAATATGTTAGCAACAGCTAGCTTCTTGTCCTGTGGAAGAAGTTACCATGACTCAGAGTGAGGACGCTGCTCCTGTTTGAATATATCTACTGTGTTGTCGGTGACCTGTGTAGCTGTGACCTGTGTAGCTGCGACCTGTGTAGCTGCTCTAACAAAACACTGAAACATTAACCGAGTCCTTGTTAATGGCTTCACCATTTATTTCAGCAGAAACTATAGTGGCCATTGTGGCAACAACATCATGCTCCCTTCAACCACTTTGTCCGCCACCATTGACTAGAAGATTTTACAACCCACTTTTGTTCCGTATTTGACACTTGTGTCACTGTAATACCAGTGGAGATCCTACGCAGATTTGCGTCTGCACAAAAGATTTATGTTCAGAAGAAGCAAATAGAAGTGTGTTGCGTACTTGATGGTAAATAACATCCGCGGTAATTAAATCTTAGGCGCACGCGATCCCGCTTTCAATATTGTGAGTCCAGTCATTACTTGAGTTCTTTGTATATACGTATGTGGAATGATTAAATGGTTCTTACAGGGAAGAAGACATCAAAGCCTCTCTTTCCGCATGACAGTTCTGAAATATATTCACTTCTCACACAAAGTTATAACCAAAAATAAAACTGAATCATGGCTCTGTCAACATTTTTATTATATTTTCAAATGACGACTGATTGCTATTTATGTTGCAATACTCATGTCTATTGCAATACTCATGTCTGTTGCAATACTCATGTCTGGTGCAATACTCATGTCTGGTGCAATACTCATGTCTGGTGCAACACTCATGTCTGTTGCAATACTCATGTATGTTGCAATACTAATGTCTGGTGCAATACTCATGTCTGTTGCAATACTCATGTCTGTTGCAATACTCATGTCTGCATCTTTAACGCACATATTCTCCTGCAACTGTGTGCATGTTGTTTTTCACACTTCACGTGCTGGCTTCATCCCATTATTTGTTTCTCCAAGTGTCGCACTTTGTTGATTGTTTACCATAAGCGACTTTCAGATTACATAGTCCAAAACTGAGCTTAAAAAACATGTTCAGTGTTCTTGTGTACTGTCTGGACACTACACGATGATTACAGGCTTGATACGTATTACAGGCTCGACAGATATTACAGGCTCGACAGATATTACAGGCTCGACAGATATTACAGGCTCGACAGATATTACAGGTTCGACAGATATTACAGGTGCTGGGACCTTGTTCACTGACAGGAGTGAAGGTGCTGGTACCTTGTTCACTGGCAGGAGTGAAGGTGCTGGTACCTTGTTCACTGACAGGAGTGAAGGTGCTGGGACCTTGTTCACTGACAGGAGTGAAGGTGCTGGTACCTTGTTCACTGACAGGAGTGAAGGTGCTGGTACCTTGTTCACTGGCAGGATGAAGGTGCTGGTACCTTGTTCACTGACAGGAGTGAAGGTGCTGGGACCTTGTTCACTGACAGGAGTGAAGGTGCTGGTACCTTGTTCACTGACAGGAGTGAAGGTGCTGGTACCTTGTTCACTGACAGGAGTGAAGGTGCTGGTACCTTGTTCACTGACAGGAGTGAAGGTGCTGGTACCTTGTTCACTGGCAGGATGAAGGTGCTGGTACCTTGTTCACTGACAGGAGTGAAGGTGCTGGTACCTTGTTCACTGACAGGAGTGAAGGTGCTGGGACCTTGTTCACTGGCAGGATGAAGGTGCTGGTACCTTGTTCGCTGACAGGAGTGAAGGTGCTGGTACCTTGTTCACTGACAGGAGTGAAGGTGCTGGTACCTTGTTTACTGACAGGAGTGAAGGTGCTGGGACCTTGTTCACTGGCAGGATGAAGGTGCTGGTACCTTGTTCACTGACAGGAGTGAAGGTGCTGGTACCTTGTTCACTGGCAGGATGAAGGTGCTGGTACCTTGTTCACTGGCAGGATGAAGGTGCTGGTACCTTGTTCACTGACAGGAGTGAAGGTGCTGGTACCTTGTTCACTGACAGGAGTGAAGGTGCTGGGACCTTGTTCACTGGCAGGATGAAGGTGCTGGTACCTTGTTCACTGACAGGAGTGAAGGTGCTGGGACCTTGTTCACTGGCAGGATGAAGGTGCTGGTACCTTGTTCACTGACAGGAGTGAAGGTGCTGGTACCTTGTTCACTGACAGGAGTGAAGGTGCTGGTACCTTGTTCACTGACAGGAGTGAAGGTGCTGGGACCTTGTTCACTGACAGGAGTAAAGGTGCTGGGACCTTGTTCACTGGCAGGATGAAGGTGCTGGTACCTTGTTCACTGATAGGAGTGAAGGTGCTGGTACCTTGTTCACTGACAGGAGTGAAGGTGCTGGGACCTTGTTCACTGACAGGAGTGAAGGTGCTGGTACCTTGTTCACTGGCAGGAGTGAAGGTGCTGGGACCTTGTTCACTGACAGGAGTGAAGGTGCTGGTACCTTGTTCACTGGCAGGATGAAGGTGCTGGACCTTGTTCACTGGCAGGATGAAGGTGCTGGGACCTTGTTCACTGGCAGGATGAAGGTGCTGGTACCTTGTTCACTGGCAGGATGAAGGTGCTGGGACCTTGTTCACTGGCAGGATGAAGGTGCTGGTACCTTGTTCACTGGCAGGATGAAGGTGCTGGTACCTTGTTCAGGTGTGTATACCTGTGTCTTTAACACAACTTGAGAGTATTATGCACCAGGTTTTCCACCTCAAGTCATGTTTACCTTTGTTGTGGCATCAGTCGTGTTTGTGTCGCCTAGTGTCTGACGCTCATCTTTCATTACAAGATATTTGGGTTAAAAAGACACGTAAACAAACATTATTACATATTTATTAGGAAACGTTTCGATCCTGGGGTGTCACCCACACCTCACTACGCCTCTATGTCGGTTAATTACCATGGTATTTTACAACACACAGACGAAAACTCATTTTTTTAGGTGGGGGGAATTAAATGTTTAGAGAAAAAAAATATTTAAGATACTGCCAAACTACACATTCAGTAAACGAGAAATAGTGAAGCAATAAAGAAGGAAATAGTGAACATAACTGAAGCAGGAATAATGGGAACGTCCCAATCTATAATCTTTCTCTAAAAATAAAAAAAACAAAATCAACTGTTGCAGCCCCCATATTGATATTTTAACCGTGAGTAAAGTCTATGAGGTATCCCAGTGTTAATATTGTTGAACACCGACAAGTTAATAAGACATATGTATAACACCTAGGTAACTTTATTCTTACCATGCCTCTTAGTAACTTTATTCTTACGACGCCTCTTAGTATCTTTATTCTTACGACGCCTCTTAGTATCTTTATTCTTACGACGCCTCTTAGTATCTTTATTCTTACGACGCCTCTTAGTATCTTTATTCTTACCACGCCTCTTAGTATCTTTATTCTTACCACGCCTCTTAGTATCTTTATTCTTACGACGCTTCAGCATTCAATATAGAGGTTATGTTGAACCTAGATACAGTAGAAGACCAGGTAATTAATTCTTCAGCCTAGTAGATGGTAGACGGAGGATGGAGGCTCCATCCTCCGTCTACTAATATTACTCAGGCTTGTTTGTGAGCGAGCATGTGTCAAGAGTGCGAGTGGCTCTGTGCTCTCAGTTCAGCTCTCACGAAGAGTTTCACCAGGGGAGAGCTGGCTCATAGTACTGCAACCAAAGTTTTGACTAGACTTACAATTCTCTTGTGACAATTGTTGACTCTCATCTTCTCATGAATCCTTATAAGAGTTGGGTTTTGATGACTTCCTCCTTAAGAGTTTGATGAGTGAGGAAGCTATTGAAGAGAGTCTGGCTGGCACAAGATCTTTGCTAGATGGGTATGTGTGAGGCACTGTGAGGTGCAGGGCAGTAGGCATGGCCAGCCATCACATGACTTACACATGACTAACTGGAGTGTGTTCTTAGTCTCAACATTCCCTCGTCCGGGCCGGCCCCTCACCTGGCTCCATGGTAGATCAAAGCCTGATCATCCAGGCTCTTACTGCTTGCCACATGCAGCCACCGTACAAACCACAGCCCGACTGATGAGGAACTGAATTTAGAACTGGACATAAACTGTAGCGCAAAGTTCTGCTGTCATTACGTTATCAATAGACTTATTGCATTAAATGTTTATTGAACAATATGTAAAACTATAATGTTTTACATATATGTATATGTTTACATTTCAACCAAGTTTAAGTTTTTTCTTAAGTTGAGACTCCTGGACAAGGTGTACAACTGGAGACTCCTGGACAAGGTGTACAACTGGAGACTCCTGGACAAGGTGTACAACTGGAGACTCCTGGACAAGGTGCACAACTGGAGACTCCTGGACAAGGTGTACAACTAGAGACTCCTGGACAAGGTGTACAACTAGAGACACCTGGACAAGGTGTACAACTAGAGACTCCTGGACAAGGTGTACAACTGGAGACTCCTGGACAAGGTGTACAACTGGAGACTCCTGGACAAGGTGTACAACTGGAGACTCCTGGACAAGGTGTACAACTAGAGACTCCTGGACAAGGTGCACAACTGAGACTCCTGGACAAGTGTACAACTAGAGACTCCTGGACAAGGTGTACAACTAGAGACTCCTGGACAAGGTGTACAACTGAGGACTCCTGGACAAGGTGTACAACTAGAGACTCCTGGACAAGGTGTACAACTAGAGACTCCTGGACAAGGTGACAACTGAGACTCCTGGACAAGGTGCACAACTGGAGACTCCTGGACAAGGTGTACAACTGGAGACTCCTGGACAAGGTGTACAACTGGAGACTCCTGGACAAGGTGCACAACTGGAGACTCCTGGACAAGGTGTACAACTGGAGACTCCTGGACAAGGTGTACAACTAGAGACTCCTGGACAAGTGTACAACTGAGACTCCTGGACAAGGTGTACAACTGGAGACTCCTGGACAAGGTGTACAACTGAGACTCCTGGACAAGGTGTACAACTGAGACTCCTGGACAAGGTGTACAACTGGAGACTCCTGGACAAGGTGACAACTAGAGACTCCTGGACAAGGTGTACAACTGAGACTCCTGGACAAGGTGTACAACTAGAGACTCCTGGACAATGTGTACAACTGGAGACTCCTGGACAAGGTGTACAACTAGAGACTCCTGGACAAGGTGTACAACTAGAGACTCCTGGACAAGGTGTACAACTAGAGACTCCTGGACAAGGTGTACAACTAGAGACTCCTGGACAAGGTGTACAACTAGAGACTCCTGGACAAGGTGTACAACTAGAGACTCCTGGACAAGGTGTACAACTGGAGACTCCTGGACAAGGTGTACAACTAGAGACTCCTGGACAAGGTGTACAACTAGAGACTCCTGGACAATGTGTACAACTGGAGACTCCTGGACAATGTGTACAATTGGAGACTCCTGGACAAGGTGTACAACTAGAGACTCCTGGACAATGTGTACAACTAGAGACTCCTGGACAATGTGTACAACTGGAGACTCCTGGACAATGTGTACAACTAGAGACGCCTGGACAAGGTGTACAACTAGAGACTCCTGGACAATGTGTACAACTGGAGACTCCTGGACAATGTGTACAACTGGAGACTCCTGGACAAGGTGTACAACTAGAGACTCCTGGACAAGGTGTACAACTAGAGACTCCTGGACAAGGTGTGACAATGTCAGAGACTCCTGGACAAGGTGTACAACTAGAGACTCCTGGACAAGGTGTACAATTAGAGACTCCTGGACAAGGTGTACAACTAGAGACTCCTGGACAAGGTGTACAACTAGAGACTCCTGGACAATGTGTACAACTAGAGACTCCTGGACAATGTGTACAACTGGAGACTCCTGGACAAGGTGTACAATTAGAGACTCCTGGACAAGGTGTACAACTAGAGACTCCTGGACAAGGTGTACAATTAGAGACTCCTGGACAAGGTGTACAACTAGAGACTCCTGGACAAGGTGTACAACTAGAGACTCCTGGACAATGTGTACAACTGGTCTTGTGTTTCGTCCTCGTCTATATTAAGTGTTAGATGCCAAGCAACTCAATACACTGATACATGAACACTTGTAAACATTGAGGTCTTGTACATAAAAGAGGGGGGGGAGAGGGATGATATTTTAAAGTTTTTGGTGTGACGCTGACGTGGGCAGATGTAAAAACCCTGGACAGATATATTAGTGAGGCTGGTAACACATGTGCACAAGACAGATATATTAGTGAGGCTGGTAACACATGTGCACAAGACAGATATATTAGTGAGGCTGGTAACACATGTGCACAAGACAGATATATTAGTGAGGCTGTAACACATGTGCACAAGACAGATATATTAGTGAGGCTGGTAGCACATCTGCACAAGACAGATATATTAGTGAGGCTGCTAACACATCTGCACAAGAATTTATCTTGTGATTCACTTACAAAATGTTTGACGGTATATCAGAACTGTTTACTTTTTACAGTAGAGTTAAATGGATGGGAGAGATGGAGAGATATACATACATATGTATATACATTAAGACGTATACACCTCAGTGTTTATACACTCAGAGGTACGTATATCATATCAGTTGCCGTTGACGGCAATTTGTCGTACTAACTTAAACTTGAAATAACATTTGACGGAAAATAACCAGTCTGCAACACTATATATATATATATATATATATATATATATATATATATATATATATATATATATATATATATATATATATATATTATATATATATATAGTGTTGCAGACTGATTACTAAACAGTGAAGAGTTTTTATGAGGATAGTGAGGCTCAGGTTAGAGTGTGTAGGAGGGAAGGGGACTATTTCCCAGTAAAAGTGGGCCTTAGACAAGGATGTGTGATGTCACCGTGGTTGTTCAATATATTTATAGATGGGGTTGTAAGAGAAGTGAATGCGAGGGTCTTGGCAAGAGGTGTTGGGCTAAAAGATAAAGAAGCAAATACAAAGTGGGAGTTGTCACAGTTGCTTTTGCTGATGACACTGTGCTTGGGAGATTCTGAAGAGAAGCTGCAGAGGTTGGTGGATGAATTTGGTAGGGTGTGTAAAAGAAGAAAATTGAAAGTGAATATAGGAAAGAGTAAGGTGATGAGGATAACAAAAGAATAGGTGACGAAAGATTGGATATCAGATTGGAGGAGAGAGTATGGAGGAGGTGAATGTATTCAGATATTTGGGAGTGGACATGTCGGCGGATGGGTCTATGAAGGATGAGGTGAATCATAGAATTGATGAGGAAAAGGGTGAGTGGAGCACTTCGGAGTCTGTGGAGACAAAGAACCTTGTCCATGGAAGTAAAGAGGGAATGTATGAGAGTATAGTTATACCAACGCTCTTATATGGGTGTGAAGCATGGGTGATGAATGTTGCAACGAGGAGAAGGCTGGAGGCAGTGGAGATGTCATGTCTTAGGTCAATGTGTGGTGTGAATATAATGCAGAGAATTCGGAGTTTGGAAATTAGGAGGAGGTGCGGGATTACCAAAACGATTGTCCAGAGAGCTGAGGAGGGGTTGTTGAGGTGGTTTGGACATGTAGAGAGAATGGAACGAGACAGAGTGACTTCGAGAGTGTATAAATCTGTAGTGGAGGGAAGGCGGGGTAGGGGTCGGCCTAGGAAAGGTTGGAGGAGGGGTAAAGGAAGTTTTGTGTGCGAGGGGCTTGGATTTCCAGCAAGCATGTGTGAGCGTATTTGATAGGAGTGAATGGAGGCATATGGTTTTAATACTTGACGTGCTGTTGGAGTGTGAGCAAAGTAACATTTATGAAGGGATTCAGGGAAACCGGCAGGCCGGACTTGAGTTCTGGAGATGGGAAGTACAGTGCCGGCACTCTGAAGGAGGGGTGTAAATGTTGCAGTTTTATAACTGTAGTGTAAAGCACCCTTCTGGCAAGACAGTGATGGAGTGAATGATGATGAAAGTTTTTCTTTTTCGGGCCACCCTGCCTTGGTGGGAATCGGCCGATGTGTTAATAAAATAAAATAAAAAAAAAAAAAAAATATATATATATATATATATATGCAAAAAGATCACAGTAAACAGGTGATATCAAAATATGCAAGAAAACCACTATGAAAAAATAGAAGAATTCCAAGCGCTTTCGTGACTACTCACATTATCAAGGAACTATAACAGGAAACATGACAAGAAGGGCTTATATAAGGGGCGAGACTACACCTCACAGTCACATCACACTAACAAAGACTACACCTCACAGTAGCGTAACATCGCACGACTCTGTGAAGAGGAAAATAAGAAAGGACCTGAAACTCTTCCCAAGAATTAAGATTAGTCAATTTATTATTAAATTCTTCCCAAATTTTATTAATTATAAATGAATCCAATTTATATAAACCAAAAGAAATATTCATATTATTTTCAAAACTGCTTTTAATGAAACATGATTCTATTATATTTCTCTCAACCATGAACTTGCTTGATACAACCTTCTCAGCATTTTGAAAATCAATTGGATGGTTAAAATCTCTCACATGAATAAATAGAGCATTAGAATCTTGTCCAGTTCTAATGCTATATTTATTTGTTTTAATCTTAGTTCAAGACTTTTACCAGTTTGACCATAATAAACTTTATCGCATATTTTACAGGGAATCTTATAGACACATCCGTCAGCATTTTGGGGAAATTTTTATCAAAAGTCTTTTACTGTATCAAGATTTTTAAATACAACTTTGATATTAAAATTCTTAAGAAAGGAAGGCATATCAACCAAGTTTTCATGGTAAGGGAGAACCAACATATTTTTGGTTGAATAAGGTTGGTTGTCCCTTTTTGGATGTAAAAGTATTCCTAGCTATTTTAAAAGATTTATCAATTATGTTTCTTGGGTATTTTAAATCATTAGCTATTTCATAAATTTTAGAGATTTCTTCATCTATGAACTCTGGACTACAAATACGTAAAGCTCTCAAAAACATTGAAGAAAAAACCGACACTTTAACTCTATCTTGATGTGAAGAGTAATAGTGTACATAGGAACAATTATTTGTAGGTTTTCTGTAAATTTTAAATTTAAAATCAATGTTACCCTTAATAATAAAAACATCTAGGAAGGGCAATGAGTTATTTACTTCGAATTCAACAGTTTGTTCCATTCTTATGTTCTTATGTTCCATTCTTATGTTCTTATTTGTTCCATTCTTATGTTCTTATGACCTTGGGTAGTTTCAAATTTAGGTTGGATAAATTCATGAGTGAGAGGGGTTGGATTTGAGTGGGACTTGCACTTGAGTTAATAGAATCTTCAAAGCTTATTTCTTGGGTAGAATTGAAAATTAGGTTGGGCAATTATTCTGTTAGTGGGATGGATTGTGAAGGACCTGCCTAGTATGGGCCAACAGGCCTGCTGCAGTGTTCCTCCTTTCTTATGTTCTTAAAATTTATAGAATGAGCTAAGCTATTTAATTTAACAAGGAACATAAGAACATAAGAACATAAGAAAGGAGGAACACTGCAGCAGGCCTGTTGGCCCATACTAGGCAGGTCCTTCACAATCCGTCCCACTAACAGAATATTTGCTCAACCCAATTTTCAATGCTACCCAAGAAATAGCTTTGACAATTCTACCCACTCATGCGCGAGTCCCACTCAAATCCAACCCTCTCACTCATGAATTTATCCCAACCTAAATTTGAAACTACCCAAGGTCTAGCTTCAATAACCCTACTAGGCAGACTGTTCCACTCATCAACTACCCTATTTCCAAACCAATACTTTCCTATATCCTTTCTAAATCTAAACTTATCTAACTTGAATCCATTATTGCGGGTTCTCTCTTGGAAGATATCTCAAGACCTTATTTATATCCCCTTTGTTAATACCCATTTTCCACTTGTATACCTCGATCATGTCTCCCTCATTCTACGTCTTACAAGTGAATGTAATTTTAGGGTCTTCAATCTTTCTTCGTAAGGAAGATTTCTAATGCTATGTATTAATTTAGTCATTCTACGCTGAATGTTTTCTAACGAATTTATGTCCATTCTGTAATATGGA
This sequence comes from Cherax destructor, assembly GCA_009830355.1. Taxonomy (NCBI): domain Eukaryota; kingdom Metazoa; phylum Arthropoda; class Malacostraca; order Decapoda; family Parastacidae; genus Cherax; species Cherax destructor. The sequence goes on from WNWK01022268.1 coordinate 30,026, forward strand.
GACCAGAACTGAGCTGCGTAATCTAGGTGAGGCCTTACTAATGATGTATAAAGCTGTAATATAACCTCTGGACTTCTGTTGCTAACACTTCTTGATATAAATCCCAGTAATCTATTTGCCTTATTACGTACGCTTAGGCATTGCTGTCTTGGTTTAAGGTTGCTGCTTACCATCACCCCAAGTCCTTCTCGCAATCTGTATATCTAAGTTCTACGTTATTTAACTTATAAGTGCTTGGGTTATGGACACTCCCATAAGAACATAAGAACATAAGAAAGGAGGAACACTGCAGCAGGCCTGTTGGCCCATACTAGGCAGGTCCTTCACAATCCGTCCCACTAACAGAATATTTGCTCAACCCAATTTTCAATGCTACCCAAGAAAATAAGCTTTGACAATTCTACCCACTCATGCGCGAGTCCCACTCAAATCCAACCCCTCTCACTCATGAATTTATCAACCTAAATTTGAAACTAAGAACATAAGAACATAAGAAGAGGAACACTGCAGCAGGCCTGTTGGCCCATACTAGGCAAGTCCTTCACAATCCGTCCCACTAACAGAATATTTGCTCAACCCAATTTTCAATGCTACCCAAGAAATAAGCTTTGACAATTCTACCCACTCATGCGCGAGTCCACTCAAATCCAACCCCTCTCACTCATGAATTTATCAACCTAAATTTGAAACTACCCAAGGTCCTAGCTTCAATAACCCTACTAGGCAGACTGTTCCACTCATCAACTACCCTATTTCCAAACCAATACTTTCCTATATCCTTTCTAAATCTAAACTTATCTAACTTAGATCCATTATTGCGGGTTCTCTCTTGGAAGATATCCTCATGACCTTATTTATATCCCCTTTGTTAATACCCATTTTCCACTTGTATACCTCGATCATGTCTCCCCTCATTCTACGTCTTACAAGTGAATGTAATTTTAAGGTCTTCAATCTTTCTTCGTAAGGAAGATTTCTAATGCTATGTATTAATTTAGTCATTCTACGCTGAATGTTTTCTAACGAATTTATGTCCATTCTGTAATATGGAGACCAGAACTGAGCTGCGTAATCTAGGTGAGGCCTTACTAATGATGTATAAAGCTGTAATATAACCTCTGGACTTCTGTTGCTAACACTTCTTGATATAAATCCCAGTAATCTATTTGCCTTATTATCTTGTACGCTTAGGCATTGCTGTCTTGGTTTAGGTTAACCTTACCATCACCCCCAAGTCCTTCTCGCAATCTGTATGGCTAGTTCTACGTTATTTAACTTATAAGTGCTTGGGTTATGGACACTCCGAGCTTCAGAACACTTGCATTTATCTACATTGAACTGCATCTGCCACTTTTCTGACCACGAATTAAGTTTGTCTAAATCTTCCTGAAGTTCTATGACATCTATGTTTGAATCAATTATCCTACCTATCTTCGTGTCGTCGGCAAATTTGCTCATATCACTAGTAATTCCCTCATCAGGTCATTGATATATATTATAAATAACAATGGGCCTAAGACTGACCCTGTGGAACACCACTTGTTACAAGTCCCCATTCGGATTTAACCCCATTTATGCACACTCTCTGCTTCCTATTGGTGAGCCATGACTCGATCCATGACACCTTTCCCCCAATGCCATGAGCTGCCACTTTCTTTAACAGTCTCTGGTGCGGTACTCTGTCAAAAGCCTTACTAAAGTCTAAATAAACAATATCAATTCTTTATGTGATCAACAGCCTCAAAAGCTTTACTGAAGAAGGTTAATAAATTAGATGGCAGGAACGGCCCCTCGTGAATCCATGCTGGGTATCATTAATCAAATTATGGTTATCTAGATGGCTTCTAATAATATCAGCATAATTGACTCTATAATTTGCCTACAATTGAGGTCAGGCTTATTGGGCGGTAGTTTGACGGTAGTGACTTGTCCCCTGCTTTAAAAATAGGAATTAATTAGCCATCTTCCCATATCAGACACTACACCTGTTTGAAGAGATAAATTAAAAATGTTAGATATTGGTTCACAGAGTTCCATTTGCATTCCTTAAGAACCCTTGCAAAAAGCTCATCAGGACCCGGCGATTTATTTTGTTTCAGTCTGTCCAGCTGTTTTTATAATCATTTCGCTAGTGACTGTGATATTAATAATTTTTTTCTTCTTCTGGGCCTCTGTAAAAATTAATTACTGGGATATTATTAATTCTTCCTGTGTGAAAACCGAGAGAAAATAATTATTAAAATAGAGCACATATCATTCTCCTTGTCAGTAAGATGCCCAAAGTTATTTTTGGGGACCTATCTTATCCTAACTTTTGTTCTATAAACCTGGAAAAAACTTTTGGGTTGTTTTGAATCCCTAGCAACTTTAATTTCATAGTCCCCTTTAGATTTTCTTATTCCTTTTAACGTCCTCTTAATGTCAGTATACTGATTTATAAGATGACCCTCACCTCTTTTATGCGCCTATAAATTCCTTTCTTCTGCCCTAAAAGATATTTGAGCCTATTATTCATCCATTTTGGGTCATTTCTACTTGATCTAATTTCTTTTGGGATAAATGTTCTTTGGGCAGCCTGTATAGTGTTAAGAAAACTGTCATATTGATACCTCTCTTCTTCACCCCAGTCCACAGTTGATAAGTGTTCTCTAAGTCCATTATAATCTGCTAAGCGAAAATCTGGGACCATTACTGAATTATCCCTACTATCATACATCCATTCAATGCTAAAGGTAATTGACTTGTGGTCAGCCAGTTCCTCTGTAATTTCTAAATTATTGACAAGGGTTT